>JACEVL010001445.1:0-77239 GCA_020284085.1 Aporrectodea caliginosa
TTCAATTGCTTGCAGTCGACTTGGCTGACAAATGTTAGAGTATAATTCGTAAGCGTAACAAGCGTCGATCTTCTTTCTCACTGTTTGAATAAAAATCCACTGATAGAACTTGTTCAACAATGGTAAAGTTTCATCATATAAAAGACTTCGTATTAACTTTAATATATTCTTGAAATCCAATGTCATGTTGACTGACTGACTGATTGACTGGTTGACTGACTGCAGTGAGTGACTAAGTGAGTAACTGATAGACTGACTAAGTGAACGAGTGAGTGAGTGATGGACTGACTTATTGCACACTGTCATGGAAGTGAGAATGCACATAAGAAGAATCCAACACGATACATGCAATTCGTACGAAATATACCTTGCTTTAGTTTCCTTGCAGTCCTTTCGAAGCGTCTCTTGCGTCTCTCCTTATAAAACCATCCACGTTCTGTGGACAGATGTACTCGTTTGACGTTGTCTAGAGCTACAACAGTATTTCTTGGTGCTTCTGAAATTTAATTTTAAAAATACAGCTAAACACTATTATAGTTTTATCAGAATTAAAACATAACATGAACGATGAATGCACTCCATGAAAACCAGCTGTGTTTAATCTTTTAACAATGCCATCATCGCTTATGCCAATGGATGAATAAATACATGAGCAATATTATTGCATAGATCCATAGAACGAGTATGCGCATATTACGAATATTAAAATTCTTAGAAATTGACGAATATTGACGAATATTAAAACTGGCCAACGAATATTATGAATATTAAATTATTTTTTTTTAGTTCTTTTAATGCTTAATTCTTCAAAATCCTGAATTAATTGTAAAAAGATCAGTGCCAAAAATATGCACAAGAACAGTTACACATTGCAGTTACTCATCTTATAATCAGTTAATCACTGGGTTTATTGTTCGAAGTGTCAAAAGACTATGCGGGCCGGGGAAGATCATGCGACATTCACAATTTTGGCGCCCAAACTAGCCACAGCAGTATTAGCACACAGCGACTCGATGACTCAGCTCCGTATCCCTCAGCACTGGCGCATCATTTGAACTTTAACTGGAACAGAGACGGAGAGAGATCGTAAAGAGACACACAGAGACAGACTGAGTGTGTGCGTGTGTGAGAGAGAGAGAGAGAGACAGACAGACAGACAGACACAGAGACAGACAGACAGACATACAGAGACAGAGAGAGAGAGGTACTATGAATCGGTTCATCTATTTTGTCTGAGGACACTTTTGTGATAACACTGCTCACACACGTAGGCTAGGTCACCTAGGTGGTGGTATCCATATATATATATACATGTAGCCTATATATTTACTGCATGCTGCTTGTATACGGAGAATGGCGATCATTATATATACGTATACATAACCGCCAAATGGCTGGCGGTAGAAACTGACGATAATGATGATGAATCACTATTAGCGCGCAAATGATACTTTTTTTTATTGTATTAGTGTTAACAAAACCGTTGTGGGGCAGCATGCTCCCGCCTTGGCGCCACAAAATTGTGTGAGCTTCGGCGTGATTGGCTCTATAGGTTAACGGTCCTCTGGTCATGGTCGTCTTTTTTTTACAGAGTTCCTCAAGAGTAGGGCAACCTTGGGGATATATGAAGGCTAAGCGAGTAAGCGTACCAGCTTACGGACCACAGCACAGAGTATAGCGCCGCAAAACCACTGCACATATTCTTAAATTAGTAGGCCTACTCTTAAATTAGCTCGTAAACAAAGCGGAAACAGTGACGTCATCAACGAATATTTGCGAATATTAAAAATTTCTTAATATTCACGAATATTTTACGAATATTAAAAAGGCTCAAGTTACGAATTCTCGTTCTATGCATAGATCTATGGGATATTCGAAGAATCTAGATCTCATATTCTCAAAACTGCGTTACTCTTAACTAGGTAAAGCCTTGGTTTCCAGCTGACATTATCTAAGAGGATGGCTATTACGTGAAACAGATGAACTCTCAGTTGTTGAAACACAGATTACACGTCTTCTGAATCACCTTAAACTCTTGTTATGTTATGTTATTTGCAACGTTCTTGTCATTGGCATCACACTGATAGATAGGCCTACACAAACTGCAAACGGTTCCAAATTGTAAGTCCAGAGTAATAAAAAAAACTTATAAGATTCTGTTAGCTTTCGACAGAACTCCGTTGGTTGGTTCCACGTGTGTGCGTGGGTCCGCCACTGGCGACTCTTCTAACTAACTGTGCATTGCTTTGCTAACTGATGTACTATTTTCGTTCGTATTGACCATTAAACTTTATAATAGGCGAGCGCAGAGAGCGCCACTGGTAGGTCTCTTGAAGAGGCGATATATAAATTATCTGAATGAATGAATGAAACAATGAACAAAGAGCAACAATATTCTACCTGCATCGCTGATCCTGGTTTCTCCATGTTGGGCGTTCGCTTCCATTTAAGAAACAGAGGTTAGAGATCACGCCGATTCATAAAAACCTCGGAGATCTAGAAAGGCACGTGCTCTATATCATCCAAGCGTGCCCAAACTAATCCAGTAATTGACAACTCATTGGCTCATATCTAGACTTCTCCTTAATTGTAATGCTAATTCACGAAGAGGTCAATATATTTCACCAACTGCTATCTCGCTATAAGCTAAGTTGACTTGGTTTGTTTAAACATGAATGAACTAAACGATTCCAGACATAGGGTATAGAAATGATTACCACAATCAATGAACAGCTGTTAGCAGCCGCACAAGCTTTCAGGTAGGCAAATAATGTGCAAGCCCGACCATAATCGAGCCTGTGGGCTGTCTGTAACCTGCGCCAGCTGATCATTGCATTAGCCTATGCGCACGTACAGCCGTGTATCACGGTTAGGCCTACCATGGTCCATAGGCAAAGTGTTCTCAATATAGCATCAGTCTGCTGGCTCAACAAAGACTCGTATTTTTAGAGCGGAACCCATGTGCTCTAGACTCTAGAGGATACCTTAAATTATTATTTTGAGTTCAAGACCCGTTGGAACACTGTAGGAGTGTAGGGTTTGAAGAATTAGTGGTGTTCAAGCAAGAACAAATGCGTTGGGCCAGTGCTGCCAAAGTTAGGCCCACATTAGCTCAACGCGGGCGTGCAGGTTGGGTGACATTATACGCTGGAAGGCTCACATTGATTTCAACGTTCTCTAGAAATTTTAGATTGGGAATGCATGTCTATTCTAAAGGCTGTCCTTCGTAGAACGAGGAACGATTTAAGAGAGTCTAAAAACAATAGAACCACAGAAAGAAGTAGACTACAGTGCAATTAGATATCCATTATGATAATCAGTCGATCGTCTATATATTATTTTATTGGAGTTCGATATCCAGATTCTTTTTCTTCATATGATTAGATGGTTGTGATAGGTCCTTCCAATGCTTTTATGGTTTGTCGTGAAAGACTATTGTTCGTCTGTTTTACTGTGCAAAACACATTCTCTCACGTCATTCGTACGAGGGCGACCGTGTACACAGACTCCAAATTTGTTAATAAGGGCTTTCTAAACTTGGGCTAATGGCTGAAAGCGAGTGTCCAAGTCGCTTTGAAAGGCAACGAATGAACGAGACAAAATTATTACATGTCACTAATAAAATAAAGCAGTAATTTGCCAGAAACGAATCGATGCCAACAAAACAACGTTAATATCAAATAATATAATTTAGATAATATTTTAGATAAAATTGTGATCAATCAGTTCTGTTGAAAAGCATCGTGGCTTGTCCATAACAGAGGTAGCCTAATAGACATAGAAGCGTGATGTAAGTGACTTTGGGTGGGCAACGAAATTGGTCTAGAAACGGAGAATATGAGGAACTCAAGAGGGCGATTAATCGTTCCAAAGTCGAGTTGCAGCGTTGTATATGTTACAGGCAATTTGTAAAATCAGGGATTTTGTAAAATGCTTGAAATGTTTAGGCAATTTGTAAAATCCTCAATTTACTCAGGCACTATTTTGTAAAATCCCTGAAATCTGATGATAAAATTTAACAGGTTGCCTGAAAGGAAAATGATGAACATTATCGAAGTTTATTATACAAACAAACCGTATTTTCATAGGATTAACATTTTTAGAAGGTATTTTATGCTAAGTTCAGTTTTTGTTTTCGCACGACATACTGGAATGACATCGACTTGACTTTCCCTTTGAAACATTTGCACCTATTTAGGCCTATCTTGCCGCGTTAAGTGGACTTTTAAGTTGCAGAATAATTGAAGTTCTAAATACTGTAGCAAAATTGCTGCTCGTTAGGCTTTCACTGTATCACTAGTCAGGTCCTCTTTGGCTATATTTCTAGTCATGTCCGCCTTTGGCTGCGTGTCCGACATGTCCGCCGGCTATTCATTCATTCATTCATTCATTCCGAACATTTATATAGCGCCCCTTCAAGGAACCTACTCAGAGGCGCTCCCAGCCCAGCCACGGCTAAACAGAGAAGACTTGAGAAGGCGGCAGTAAGCAGGCAAATTGCTGCGAGGCATCAAGCGCAGCTCAAGTGGGAGCCCATTCCAGGTTGAGGGCCCAACAACCGAAAAGGCTCGGCGCTGTTTGAGACATAAACGGGCCCGGGGGACAAGGAGCTCTCCCTTGGCCGAGGAACGCAAAGCCCGACGGGGGACTAGGTCAGAGACAGGACGACATAGGTCAGATAGGTATGATGAAGCACAGCCAGCAAGGCACCGCCAAACTAAAGGCTGCTATCCTGTAAGAGATGCTCTGCGAGGCAGGAAGCCAGTGCAGAACATCGCGCATGTAAGCAAAGACTGAAGCGTATTTTGGAATACGATCAATAAGTCGGGCAGCTGAGCGGAGGACCCGGTCAAGACGGCTTATTAGGCCAGAAGGGAGACCAGCGAGAATCGAACTACAGTTATCGACTCTGCTGGTAACAAAGGCATGAACAAGAACAACGGAAACATCATGAGAGAGAGAGAGAGAGAGAGCGGAGCACAACACGCAGCTGGCGGAGCTGGTAGTAACAGCTTCGCGTAAGCAAGTTAACATGTTGCGAAAAACTAAGCTCTTGGTCGAGCGTCGCTCCAAGGTCACGTACAGTAAGTGAAAAAGTGACATGAGGGTACGTTTCAGCCAACAGTTGCATGTCTACACCGGCCAGCTGTCGGCGACTACCAAGCCAGATAAACTGAGTTTTGGATGGGTTTAAGAGCAGACGGTTCGAGGCCATCCAACCAGAGAGGGCATCAATAGCACGGCACATCAGCCCAACAGAGGCCACCGCATCGGCCGCACGGCAGTGGACATACGCTTGTATATCATCAGCATAAAGCTGATGCAGCAGCCCACTAGACCGCAGCAGGGAGCTAATATCAGATGTATAAAGGATGTACAGCAAAGGGCCCAAAACCGACCCTTGGGGTACACCAAAAGGGGCAGGGACCCAACGGGACCTAGAGGACCCAACAACAGCACAGTTTGTGCGCCCAGTGAGGAAGGAAGGCTATGTTTCAAGTCATGTTCCTGGGGCCTTGACTTATGTGTTCCCTTCCACCTTAGGAGCCTAATAGGCCGTGATTTGTCGAGGCGGATTGCTACTTACTAATAATTAATTAATTTATTTATTTATTAAATTTAATTTAATTTGATGTCACTCACGACTAAAGTTAAGACTCATCTTTTCAACTTGATATCCACCTTAGTATATAATACTATGTTTGTTTATATAATTATTATTATATTGCATTTTATTATAATATTATATCGCTATATATATAGGCTATATATTAATTATAAGTACATGTACATGTACATTAGGGTGTCCCAGAAAAACGTTTTGTCGAAAGTCTTGGGTCTCACCAGCCAAAAAGTTTCTTTGGTAGATGACAATGTTTGTGAAAAATTTTGAGAATTGGGTGCTAATTTCCGTTCCCTTGCAGACTTGCGTGGGTCTATAGTTGTAGTAGCCTACCTATCAAGTTACGTGGTACGTTATATTTTATAGCTGCGCGCTATTGTCTTGCGCGTTTTTGTCGTGGTTGTTATCATTGCGCGCATATGTCGGCGTGCATTTTGTCGGCGAGCTTTTTGGCGCACATTTGTCCTGCGCGCTTTTGTTACGGCGCCAGCGAGGCAATATCATAAACAGTTTTAAGAAAATAATTTAGTATGCATTTGTTGTACATAACTCTGAACCAACAGTTACTTAGCCGGCAAAACTGATAAATTACGTACAAAATAAAATTTTAAATAAACGCGCTAGTCTATTTTTTGCTTCTTATGATAGTATCAGATTTTATAAGGAATAACTGGACTCGCTTGATGGACATAAAGTTTGATTAATGTAATATGAAATTCATTAAGTGCTGTTCATTTCCATTATTTTATTGTTAGCAACGAGTCTTAAAATACAAAGTTCTAATATTACTCTCAACATATTGGTCGGAATTTAATAATATGTATTTTTGTCAAGTCAAGTGCTTTTAAAAGCTGAATTGTAATTTATATCAGATACAGATGAGTTCTCATCCAGAACAACGTTATTATGAGCATGAGCTTTTATCCAGCTACTGTGGGCCGAACGAGGATGATTTGCCGCTTCTACAGGAATTAACTCTGAGCAGAATTGATGGAGTGTTTTTGGGACAGCTGGACTTGGATTTTGGTCTTTTAGACAAACTATTGGCCAACAGAATTATATCTGGCGTAGAGTTTAAAGAAATAAAGAATAATTATTCCATGCACAACAAGGGTAGATTGTTGAAATGGGTTACGTCGAAAAGGAAGTGGACAGAATTCTATGATGCTCTCGAAGAAACTCAACAGACACATCTTATCAACTACGGAAAGAGTGGGGGTGGTAAGTATAATATTATACTATCATATATTTAGGATGTATGGGTGCAGACTTGCTTGCATAAAAACAAACATATGTCCATACATCCATACATACACACACGCATGTATATTTACATACATACAAGCCAACATACATACACGCACACATGCACACATGTATACATGTAGGCTACATACATATATATATATATATATATATATATATATATATGTGTGTGTGTGTGTGTGTGTGTAGTTGTATACATCATGTACACGCATTCACACGCACATTCGTACAATATTCACACGTGCATACAATGTCATGTACATATGTAAGTGAATTATTTGAAAAGAAGAGCAGTCCCTTCATGTTAAGCTAGCCTGAGATGCAGCTATAGATATGAAGTGTTAGCGACTTCATTTTCTTATCCTCGGCAAATGAGGGCGGGTGGCCAGTCCTCTCCCTCGCCGTCTCATCTTCACACCGACACTGTACAGTCATTGTACTCATTTATAGCTGAGTTCGCAGTCCAGCACGTTAACCGCTAGACTATCCAAACTATATAGACGCTAATAACCAAACTAGCTAATCTCATAACCCCTAGTAAGGCATAGGTAATTACGAATAATTGTAAATTTGGAAGATAAAAAGATTTTAAGTACGAAAATTGCGATCTGCTCTGTCCTGTACTGTACATAGCAAAGTGCAATAATTATTCCAATGACAGAGCGCACGAAGAACGCCTCAATAGCATAAGATGCTTAAGACGAACTTCTCTCAGGTGACTTATTGTTTATTGTTCCCATTAGTATACAGGACTGAGTTTGGTCTGAATTGGCCTCTGACACAGAAACAAACGACACAGTTGGACAGGAATCAAGAAGTTCTGGTTGAGTTACTTGAAATTTCTCCGGAACTGGCTGATCAATTCTACTCAAGTGGCGCGATAACCAGGAGACACAAGGAGTACATCTGTTCAATACCATCTCTCGCTTTTAGAAATACAGAGTTTCTAGATATCCTTCGACGTCGCAGTTTCTGGAACTACAAACAAACGATTGAATGCCTGCGAACAACAAAGCAATACGTCACAAGGAAAGTTGCAGATTTTCTTGAAAATGGGGGTAACGTTGTTTGTATTGCAATCAAGGTTTAAAGTAACGTTTGATCGTTGCTGCTATAGATTCTAATTCTGTATCATGAGTTTGTCTTATGTAGTGCCTGTTTCTTTGTTGATAGAAAATTGAGAATTTGTTGCCAATTCCGGGACGACTTAAGCCCGTCTGTACAAATTCTGCAATAAAAATTGGACAACCGCAGTCTGTTACAGTAGTTTAACAGAAAGTCCTTTAGCCAGTTCGTCTTTTTCGTCCGTGAAACACAGACAAAACCAATGTTTACATTTTGTAGTTGTTGGACGAATTCAGTTGACTTTATCTGATGGAGTGTCTACTGATAACTGGATGGCAGACGAATTTGTGAAGCGATCAAATGAGATCGCAATACCAACACATACGTCGGTTGCACACATTCGTCAATCTGAAAATCTACGGTTTACAGGTTTTAAATCTGCAAGGCCTGAAAATGACAACTGTATTATGTATATTCATTTAAAAACAGTAATCGAAACGTTAATTAGCCACGAAAATGAAAACCTACGTAGCATAGTTGAGAAATGCATTCACAGCATGCGGCTTTTTTTGCGAAGAGCCTATGAAATTTCAGTGGCAAGAGGATGACTACAGAAGATGCAAGGGATATTTTCAGAGTGTATCTTTCAAAAACGTAAGCAGTGTTTACATATAATAGGGGCCTAATTGTAATACTTTTTTAAAGTCTGTGAAAATCGGTTGAAAACAAGTCTAAAAGTTGTGGCCACTTAAGCTATAAGAACCTTTAGAAGTAGCCTACTTATGTTGTCCTCTCTCGCTTCCCATTAAATAGTAGCTCTGTTAACTTCGTTACTACGATTAGATTTATGAAGCAGAAAAATACGAGTGATTAAACTCGTGCACATCCTCAAATACCGTGTAGAGGACCCAACTATAGAATCCTTTAAAACGTTGTCGGTTGAAGTCATTGTATCTGAAACCATTATGCAGACAAATTAAAAACTGATACGTTTCAACGCAGTGCCCAGAGTTCTGCAAAGTTCATACTGCGATCTGTCGAGATGTTCGTTGGTGCAAAAGGTAACTTCGTAAAATGAAAACAAATCACTGAGTGTTTCTTGTAAATTCATAATTTTACGTAATTGTAAAGCATATAAACTCATGATGCTGTGCATGCTTAATTATATAATATATATATATATATATATATATATATATATATATATATATATATAATATTAGATTTAGGCTTACGTATAACTGAACATTTTCTTGCGCCTCAGTAACTTTCGAAAGACTTGATAGTACTTTGATTATTTTTCAATATCCAATAGGAAACGATATTTAGTACTATACAATACAATACAATGCAGCAGCATTTTAATATTGCCCTTCTTCCAAAGTTCAGAAGTGCACGCACGACCATACGACACAGCATCGATGGCGCAGATACTATTATATTGCAGAGCAACTGTGCGCGAAGAACTTGCTCAGCATCCCTACACAGTAAGTACCTCGGACGAGGATCGAGCCCGTACTGTCCGCGTTCCAGGCCAACCACTCTAACCAATCGGCCACCGTGTCAAACACTGCTTTAGCCATACGTATTTCTATTAATAATCAATTTTGTTTTAAAATTTTTTATCTATGCCTTTAAAATATAATTCAATTTACATACATGTATCATTTTGCACGAATTGCAAAAGAAAAACACTTTGTTTCCTATTATACACACACCAAAATTTTGCATTTCGTGCGTAGCTATATGCTCTATCGAAAGAAACAGACCTAATGGAGACGATTCTATCCAAGGCGTTTGCACTGCACTTCTGGTTACGGCATCGTCCAAGTGAACAGGAAATATTCGTGACGCTATCATCCATCTGCTATTTTTCATTCGATATATTGATTAAAAGAAGATTTAAAAAGACTGTGCTACCATTTATCGGAGGTATATTCCTAAGATCAGCTAAATTGTGTCTATTTAATAAAGCTTTAATGTAAACAGGCCTACCTGCCGTTACGAAAAGTAGGTTTTGTAAAACTCTCTGCCATGCATCTTCCCAAAAATCCGATGACTCATCGCATAACATCATGGAAAATTCTTCTACACACGCTTGTAGTGGAAGATTTCGCCTATTTCGCTATTATTGTATTGTATTTGGCCATTTGTAAAGCGCTTCTCTCAGCAAAAGCCGTTCAGAAGCGCTCCCAGTGAGAGCAACCCCGAGGGAAAAGGCAGGATTTTAGTTTAGAAAAAGATGAAGACAGACTAGCAGAAAGGATGGCAGATAGGACCGGTGGAGGAAGTCTATTCCAAAGAGAAGGACCTATGCAGGCGAAGGATCTGGATTGAGCCATCGCAGTCCTGACACGGGGAACAAAACGGTCAAGCCGATCAGAGGATCGAAGAGGACGCAGCGAAGTGGCAGAGAGGGGGCGAAGCATGAGGTCTCAAAGGTACTTCGGAGCAAGACCGAAATGAGACTTAAAGACTAAAATAAGAACCTTGAATTGTATTCGGACAGATAGAGGGAGCCAGTGAAGTTCTTCAACCATGAATGTAGAGATGTGGGAGAATCGAAGAAGACGGGCAATCAGTCTAGCAGCAGCATGAAGTACTGACTAGAAGAGATCAGGCGAACCTTAGGAGACCAACAAGGAGAGAATTACAGTAGGCTCTTCAAGAGCAGACGAAAGCATGAACAATTGAGGTAAAGGTCGAAGATGAAACAGGTTTGCCAATAGCGGTGAGACGCCTTAGTTGGAAGTAGGAAGAGCGAGTATGCTTGACACTGTGTTCAGTAAAAGTCAGAGAACTGTTTAGGTGACACCCAGGTCTCGGACACTAGATGAAAAGGTAAAACGAGGAAACGTTTCAGAGAGTAATGCATAGTCAAGTTTTTTTAGCTGCCAAGGAGTTCCAAACCAAATTAGCTGGGCTTTGGAGGAGTTTAAGGAAAGATGATTAGATGACATCCAGAAATGGCGATCTTGGGAGAGAGCCTCAATTCGACTAAGAAGAAGGAGTTGAGCAGAAGGGGTCCATGGACATACGCTTGGAAATCGTCAAAAAAATTGGCCAGTCACAGAATGGTTAGGAAAAAGAGAGGAAATATCAGCTGTGTATAAAATGAATAAGAGCAGGCCTAGGACAGCACCCTGAGGAACAACCAATATAACAGGGATCCACTGAATCCTGGAGTCACCGGAGATGATGATTATGTGCAATCAGACAGGTAGTACCGAAGCCAAAGGAGAGGAGGACCTTGAGTCCACAGGAGGTCTCCAGGCGTTGAAGTAGAATTTCATGGTCCACCATGTCAAAGGTTGAGGAGACGTCAAAGAGAGCCAAAAGAGTAATTTGAGACTTGTCAACAGCTGAATATATATCAGAAAGCAAAGACAGGAGGGCTGTTTCTGTTGTGTGGTAAGCCCTATAGCCAGACTGGTGGGAAGGAAGGAGTCCCGAGTGCTCAAGATGGGGAGAAGTTGCAAGGATACAAGTCGTTGAAGAGTCTTGGAAAGAAACGATAGGTTTGAAATGGGTCAAAAGTTTTTACACAGGTTAAGATCAAGATTGGCCTTCTTGAGTGCAGGAAAGACTAAAGCTCGATCTTGAGAGGCAGGGATGCAACCCTCAGAAATTGACCTATTAATAAGGTACAGAAAGAAAGGAGCAATATCATCTAGAATATCAGTTATAATAAAAGGAGGTAAAGGGTCTAATTCACATAATTTTAAATTAACAGAAGAAAAAACTAAGCAGAGATCCGAGTCCAAAATGGGCCGGAAGCCGTCGAAGACAGATGTCGTTGAGGAGAATGTAGGAGAAGGAACGTCGGTAGTAGAGGCACGAAGACGGTCAGTCTTGGCGGTGAGCGTGTCCAGAGAGTCATTGGCGGAAAAGGCAGGCCTGGTATTTCCGAAGGCCGAGTGGTCGGCCGAGAAGTCATGAGATGGAGGACCAAAGGCGCTTTGTATTTCTGGTATTTCGAGAGACGAGTTGTTCCCAGTAGACGGCCTGCTTCTGGTGGTTGAGACGATGGAGGGCACGTAGTTTGGTGATCCACACTAGACGGTCGCTAGGATCTTTGGACCGGCGAAATCGTCTCTCAGCGCAGTGGGTGCGGCGACGTGACTGATTGCATTCTCCGTCGAACCAAACCGCCAACGGTCGAAGACGGGTCTTGACGCTGCGACGAGGAAGCATCGTATCAAGTAGGAGCGTTGTGGTGGAGGTGTAGAGGTCGAAAAATTGGTCGACGGTAAGAGCATAAAGAGTCTCACGAGGCGAGAAGAGGTGGGAGTTGCGGAGGGCAGCGCTGAAAGCCTGAGAATCGAATGATTTCCACCACCGCAGCATCCGAACGGAGTGGATAGGTTCAAGATGGACGGAAGGAAGGATGAATTGAACGAACGAGTGATCAGAGAGCGTCGGAGGAAGAATCTGTAGATCGTCGACCCGATCATCGTCAGAGGTAATGACAAGGTCGAGGAAGCCACCCGAGCGGTGTGTGGCCTCGCCAACATGCTGACGTAGGCCAAACTGTGAGAGGAGGTCGGGGAAACGAGAGGAGGTAGGAGAAGTTGGATCTTCAAGGTGAAGATTAAAGTCTCCGAGGATGACGAGCTGGCTATTGCGAGTAATGAGGCTCTCTAGAACGGATGAAAATTCCTCGAAGAATTGTCCAGTAAGAGGAGTGGAGCCAGGTCTGTAAACGGTAAGAAGTGTTACTGAGCCGCGAGGAGTGGCTATGCTCAGACAGAGAGCTTCGAACGTGGTTAACGACGTATCGATGGAGACTTGAGTGAGCCGAAGAGATGAGCGGAAGAAGATCACGATGCCACCTCCACGGGCTGGGTGGCCATCAGGGTGAGGCGGTCGCGGGCAGTCCCGGGATGAGTAACCTGGAGGCGTCGCTCGGAGGATCAATGTGTCTTCCGAACATTGATGCCAACTCTCAGTGACGGCGAGGACATCAAGTTGGCCATCAAGAAGCGACTGAGACAAAGGCGTGCTTGTTTGATAAGCAGTGGGCATTCCACGAAGCAATTCGCAAACCTGGAGAGTGCATAAGCAGATGATGAGACGAGTTGGTAGAGTTCGGATGAGTGTAAGATGAGGTAAAGATAGACGGAGCTGCAGGCGCTGTCTCATCATAAAGCAAATGGCCATCAATCAATCAATCAATCAATCAATTCTTTTTTTTGAACCAGCAATAGAACTCAGTGTACAGCAGTAACATGAAATACCTTCTTATGGTTTTAAATTTTTCCGTTTTGCGGTAGGAGCTGTTTGGATAAGAATTTATTAACGATAAAGCTACTTTTCAATAAACTATAGGCTGCAAGTTTAAAGAGTTAAAGAGTGTAAAGAAATCATGACCGTATTAATTTAATTAAGTGCACATTTTGCTAGGATTTGATTCAATGGTCAAGAATTTGACACCGTTGTAGCGTACTACAGAATAATCAAGAAAAGACCTGCAATCATCAGGATTAACAGATGTTTCTTGTTAGAAAATATCAAGCCGAAGAAGAGTTTGATCAAACTGTTGTGGTCAGCTAATTGTCTAACCAAGTCACAGGTTGCTTTGATAAGTCGCTTACGGTTCAGCAAAGAAAGGAATCACGAACTGCTGAAACTCGCGAGGAAGCTATCTGCCAAGCAACACTTTGCTTTCGTCGAGTGTCTAAGTTCAAACGGCCAAAAAGAAGCTGCAGACATCATTGAGCAAGGGGGAGGTAAATAGCAGCAGCAACTTCCAGCTTCGATTTTGTATCTAATATATTTTACCCAATCAAAACTCCTCTCATTTGTTGCGATATGTCTACGATTTTAATAGTAATCGAAACTTATTGAGCGCCGCTTCAAGACAAACTCAACAAAGGCGCTTAAGATTTGACAACAAAAAACTTTAAAGCTTCTTTATTGGAACGTGTAAGCTCGGGCTGTATGTACAATCAGGTCACCGTAAACTTCAGAGCAGAGAGAAGATGGAAGTGACCGAGACGTTAAGTTCCGCAAGACAGTTGCGCACAAGCATCAAGATTTTGCGCTTAGGGCCTACACGTAGCGCATTTTACGCTTAAGCAACCGGTGCAGCCAGTTCTATAATAATAATAATAATAATCTTTTCTTTATTAAGTGCCTGACAAACGCACTGCACTGTACATTTACATGTTATGCAATTTAAATCTTAACTACTAACAGAACAGAAAGCCATGTAATACAACGGCGCTAATAGCAACCTACAAAGCAAATCCGCCCAACGGGGGCTCGAACTCGGTACCTCTCGGTCTCTTGGCCAGATGTTATCCAAAGCGCCACGGGCCTCCACATGATCTGATCCATAGAACGAGTATGCGCATATTACGAATATTAAGATTTGTAATAATTGACGAATATTGACGAATATTAAAACTGGTCAACGAATATTACATTTTTTAATTTCTGTTCATTCTTAATTCTTCAAAATCCTGGATTAATTGTACAAAATTCAGTGCCAAAAACTACGAATTAGAGCAAGAACAGTTGCATGTTACAGTAACTCATCTTATATATCAGTAACTCAACTTAGTATAGCGCCGCAAAACCACTGCACTTATTCTTAAATTAGTAGTCTTAAATTAGTTCGTAGACAAAATGGTAACAGTGACGTCATCAACGAATACTTACGAATATTTACGAATATTAAAAATGCCATAGTATTCACGAATATTTACGAAATATTAAGGCCTCAAGTCACGAATTCTCGTTCTATGATCTGATCTGATTTAGTGTAATCTACTCCAATAACTTTCCCGTTTGGTCTATTCTGTTATGTATGTCTATTCTGTTATGTATGCAATACCAGTATTAAACCACTTACATAAGCATTATTTGACCATTGCAAATTGAAAACTGTGAAGTGAGTCACCATCGTGTGATAGCCATACTAATAATGGCTTTCTATGGAGAGGCATAGGGACTGTTCCATGGTATTCACATTTGCCTCAAATACTATTCAGGCGAATGATCTAGAAGTGGTTTAACGAGGTTATATTAATCAAACAACAGTAAAGCTACATTATTAAGCATATTATGAATAATAGTCATTTCTTAGTAGATCCTATATTTTTGTAAGGACCGCGATGTCCCACTTAGCGCTAAAGTGAGTTTTAACCTAACTTTAAAAATGGCATATTTTTATTATAATTTTTTATAGTTGCGGTGAAAGCTAAACTGTCAAATATAAGTGCCTCTGGCCAAGAAGCTGAGCAAAAAGATGTGATAACAACACCTAAACAGTTGCTTGTCAAAAGACGTGATGCTTTAAAAGAATTCATGATTGAGTCTAAGTTGAGCAAGACAGAATTGAAAAAGATTCAACGAGACAAATCTTCTGAAGAAAACAAAGACATCGTTCTGTGGTTCTGGTGTAAATCGAAAACTGACTTGTGTCAATTGGATCAGAATTCCAGGGATTTCATGAAAGGGTTCACTTTGCTAATTAATCGTCTCTCACTAGAACTGCATGCAGCACCAGACACCTCTTTTCAGATACCTGCTGATGACATGGGCATTAGGTCAACCGCAGAAATTGCAGACACGAGTCAGTTTAGGAAGGATGCTGGTGAGTTTTGAGTATACACAATGATTTTATAGTCAAAGTCTTTTAGATCGGGCGAATGGTTTGTCGATGAGTGAATTATTAGGAGTATGCGCTTGTCTGACACCGATAGTCACGTTTGCCGTCTGTAGCCGTCAAAATCCAGGATGCAGTGTTTAACACCAGTCTGAATGCTTTTCAAAACTTGCCAGAGATATAATATATTCGTTTATTGGTATGAAACAGGTAGACACATCACTATCTGATACATATATAGTAATAGAAAAGTTTAGAATGAGTGTAGTGTTATTAGTCATACAATGTCAGATTAGCCTATATCACCAAGAGAGCTTCTATATAGGACTCTGGGGATAAACTGTCTATCGTCTTCCGGAGGCAATGTGTAGTTATATGGACGGGGTCGTAGATGATATCTGATGTTAACAACAGGAGGAAATAGTCCTCGAAGAACATGGTGGTCACATTTGATGAAGGCAGCCAAGAGACGTTCGTCAGCATGTTTGGCCATGTCCTCTGCCGTGGGAGAATCATCAGAAAGATAAAAAGTTTCAAGGTGCTGATTAAGGTTCTAAACTACTTATGTTTTAATTTGTGCTTTCTGCGTGTATCATTTCAATAATGATAACTTTAAACAATCAATCGCGTTTGCAAATATTTATGAATTCACAGATTACATGTAATATTGTTCATCATTTAATTTGGTTGCAGTTATTCGTGATATCGTCATTGACCGGCACACTTCCGGAATGTTTAATCTGCATCGAACATGGCCTTTGGCTGCCGCGAGTTTAGGAGACGAAATTTATGTCCTGATGTTCAACTCAGTTTACGTCTATCAGGGTCAGCCTCCTTTTGCACGTCAGAAGAGAATTGCAATTCCACCTATTACTCAATGCTGCAACAAAGTATACCGAGTGAGCAAGGACCATCCAATGATCTACATTTGCCAGAAATCGCTGTGTGCTTATATCGTTTGCACGACACCTGGATGTGTAAGAAAACTAACCGCAAACGAACACGTTCACTCCTTTTGGCTGTCCGGAATTGAACGCATGAAGCTTCTACGTGTTATGAGCACGGGAAACATAGTCATTCTAAAAGCAAGACAGGAAGTTACAAATGTTGTGCATAGTTTAACTGCCTTCAATCCAGAAGCAGTTCGAAACATTACGAGTATTTTTGAAATTTACAATTCAGAAGCAGTTCTCCTTAACCAGTGTCAACTGCAGCCATCTGCTGAATTCCCTCTTCATTTGGTTGAGATGTCACCACTCAAGTTTGCCATAAAATATTCTCGAAGTTGGTGCATTTATATTCTAAACGCATCTCATCAAATTATTAGCAGTCGTAGACGTAGAATGAACTCTAAGGAAAATTATGAAAGCGTAACTATGTATGCAGAAGAGAAAATTATTGCATCAACTCGCGACACTGTGGTCATGCTTGATTCGCGTCTGAATGTTGAAAGAACCATACTGTCATTTTATAACGCTTCTCAAGTGTACATATTTTACTGCAAAGACAAGCGAAGACTGATAATTTTGCATAACGACTTGACCCGCAATTTTCGAATAGAATCAGACAAAGTGAATTTCAATTTCAGTGAACGCGAAAAAGGTAAAGTGATTTTGGAAGGTACAGAACGGTTCATACGGATTTACTCCATAAAATACAATGACGAATTTGACTAAATCAACGAAAGAAGTACGACATGAAAGGAGATTACGTAAAGAGACAATCTTTAGCCGCATTCTAATCACGTCCTTTCAAAGTTAAAGGTACTGCATAAATAACCAGGCATAGGCCGATACATAAATATCTTACAAGATACCATATTATATTGGAGTCGACCTGCGTTATGAAAACATTGTTCAAACAGCGTAAAGAAGTTCTTAATCATAATACTTAGAAGTTGAAGAAGACCATCCACGGATCTGAAATACAATGGACTTGTCTTTCTTCCAGTCAGAACGTGAAAGCAGATGGCCAGTTCTGTCCTCACCGCCCGATCTTCCCATTAACAGCGTAATTCAGTAAAGACTAAATTCAGTATAGCTGAGTTCACCGAAATCTAGAAACAAATTTCTGATATTTTGGGTATTTAACGAAAACGATTCCTTTCTTCACCTAAATATATTAAGAAATGAGCATATTACAGAGGACACTTTTGGAAAAGGAAAGCCTTTCATTGTCACTAAATTCACTTGAAATCCAAAAGACTGTACTTATAAACTAATTTGCGTTTTCGCAACAACCCGAACGACAGTAAACGACTTTATTTTCATCATTCTCTGTTTTATCAGCAAAATAAAGCTATAAATCTAATCAGTGTTCGTGTTTTTGTAATTATTACATGACAGTGATTCATCGTCACCATGACAGGTGCTTGTATTCTGTCAAAGTAGTAACTGTTGGGTTAAGTTTCGCTGAAGAGCAGGCATTATAGCATAGGCCATTAATTTCGAACCCCACTTCAGTACTTGAATGCTTGCTATTGCGCTGATTGACGAGTTCATTCCACCAGCTACATGTATGCATAATTATATAAGTAAGTAAGAATATCGTTTAATAGCATGGCAGCGACATGCCTACGATTCAACAATAGACGAAAGCTAACACCAGGCCTATTCTTTAAAGAAGCTCTGCTACCTCTCTTCTTATGTAGGTCCATTGATCATCGGTGTCAAACCCACGCCTCACTATTATTCTTCAAATCACTAAGTCTTCTGTCCAGTGATAATAAGGTGAGATTCTGCGCATCCCTCTCTCGCACCGATCTCTGACATCCTCCTAATATTATTTGCCTGGTCTGCCTCTGAACAGTGAGGCTTTCACCCATTCAAACACGTCTTGTTTTACCACACGGGTGTTTCATCTCCTACTAAATGTACATTAACCTGATAACGGTTGGGCTTTGGTGCGCCTTCGGTTGATGGCGCATTCGACACTGACTAGATAAAAGATACTAATTGCAATTGCGATATCTACATATTTCCCAGTCTGAAATCAATTCATGATAATATCAGTTCAACATACCAGAGAGGAATGAGCGCGTATGTTTGAATCATGTGTAACATATTAGGTCAATAAACAATTTTAGCAAAAGGTTGCAGTAAGAAAGAACTGAAATCTCGTCAGTACTGGCATCACTACCGGCTTGTTGGTACGGGGCGAGTAACAGCATAATTGTATTGAACCGAGTTCTAAGTCATATTTATATTATTAATGATTTCATCAAAAAATTCTAACATAGATGCCTGCATGTTTACATTAACATCATTCCTGTTTAAGAAAGTATGACACTATCATTGGTAGACATTCAATTATAATTTAATACAAGTAGTATTTAGTATGTACTTTAGCCAACCCAGATTTATGGTAGAAACTGGTAGCATTTCGTGTCATAACTTAGCATTTTAAGAAATATACAGTACTAAAGCTTCCAGACCTTTATTACTGTAATTCTAATTGTAATTCTAATTGTAATAAAATATTAAGGTATCGCCCACTCTAAAGGCATACATCAGAGGAGCTCCAGATCAAACTACAGAAAAGCAGGATCGAGCAAATGTTTTTCAAGCACTAGCGGATTAGGGGCCAAGAATCATAATATGAGAGGGGTGCTTAAAGTACTTATCTTATCAACCAATCAATCAGTCGTAAATTTATATTGCACTCTTCAAGATCTCTATACAGAGTCACTCAGAGATCATAAAAGAAAATGAAGAGAGGGAGATATGAATCACGGACAGAGATACACTGACAGGAGAGTGGCTTCCAACACGTATTTAATTAGTTGTCCTTAAAAGTTATAACACTTAATTTTGACTCCTTCAGGGCCTTTAATGCGTCAATTCAACAGTGTAGTCACTAACTCTTATTCTTAAACCATATAGGTGTTTACATCAGCAGGATATTAATTTTGTAGCGCTCAATAAAACTGTCATGTTAACCAGTTTATTCAAGTGTATTTAGTAATGGACTATGTAGGTCAACATCGGCATTAAACTTACATAAGCACTCGGATGCAATTCGCACATGAACTCAATGTATGAGGAAACAATATTGTAGCAAATCCGTGCAGCGCTTGAAAACTATGTCAAGTTAGCATCAGTACCAGGTCGCTGTCTCAATTGTTCCAGCCATTTGGAACAACCAGTGAGCATGCGACATTAAACCAATAAGATGCACTCAGGAGGGTGACATGGAGGAGGATATGATATTTTGAAAAGTTCGTTCACCTGTGTGTAATCAATTGTAAGAGAACTGTGCGAATTTCCTTACACGCCTTATCGATTCAGGTCAACACTTTTACTTGTCTTCTCTCCAATGTCTTATTTCACAGGCAACAGAAAACAACTATTATTATATTACCCCGATTCATTTCCCACCCTTGGCTTCCTGGTCTCAACACTTTAAGCGTTGTAGAGGAAGAAAAGATTGCTGTTCTTGTATGTCGTCCACACAAGGATCTGTCTATGGGAATCTCCTTCCAGTATCGGTGTGGCGTGCGGTGTTAAAGTTTAGCAGCTTAGCCTTCGGGAGACTCGTGAGTCAGGCGGCATTTTACAGTCTTTGACAATTTTGTGCTATAGGTGAGGACAATAATGCCGTCTCTTACTCATAAATGACATCATTTTGACGAAAGTGACCATCATGTATTTTGTCGGAATTTCCCGCCCCTTAAAAGTGCAGCCCTAGGCAGCCACCTATATCGCCTATACCTAAGACCGGCACTGCTCATGGCGCGTCGGTATCGTATGTCGCATGAAGATGACAAAACGTGCTTTTCTATTTTGTATCTTGATTATTATTATTATATTCGTTTAATTGGTAACAAAACTGATAGTCACACCGCCATCAGGTACCGTACATTGCAATTTAACAAAAGTTATGAATGGATGCTAAGCAAGATTGTAGGCCTACCATATACCATAACAAGATGATGACAAGTTGATGAGAATGCACAAACACTTATTTACAACGATTTTGGTCAAACAACTTAATGTGCCAGTGATTCTCTTCGGTCAATCACTACGCATAGTCAAGTCATTTGTGAGATGCACGTGTAATGTAATCTATGGCTCTCCAGTTGTCCATTTGACTATCAGTTTAACGAATTCCCATCTATCCAGCTTCCTTCTCTTATAACTTCTTTCATGACGCTCTCATCTCTCACCTCCATCTATCAATCAGTCATCTATAACCAAACCACTCTCTAGTCAATGGACTCCTGTCCTTTCTTCATTGACATTATGTATTTTGCCCCATAGAAGCCCTGACCCATGTTATTCGTAGAAGTTGCGTCTGTGTCAGATTTTGAGTTTCAATAAACGAATACGGCATTGTATCTCTCTCTCTCTCTCTCTCTCTTCTCCTCTCTCTCTCTCTCTCTCTCTCTCTCTTCATCCCCTTCTATGGTCTCTACTCAGATACTCACTCCTTCTTCCTCTATTAGTTACATTTTATTACCGATGTGAGCTAATTAGTTATGCCACTATAAGAACAGCCCAGCCTTGTATATTAATAACATAATTACAAGTTCAAACAATGAACCTAGTACAAAGAAGTCAAATAATAACATCTAAACTTCCATTAACTAATATAATTGTCTTCTTGCCCAGTTTTAACTACAAATGCAACCCATCATAAACCAGACTGTAGGACTCCTGATCTTAGCTCTAGTTTTCGATACAGAACGAAATGGGTGCAGACCACTGCCTTGACGATTTTGTCTTTATTTATAGACCATTATTTGGTCTCTTTCAAACAAAGCGCAGGATGTAAACCATAGTCCTATTGTGCAATAAGCAATGCAATACAATAAGTTAATATAAATGAGAAAGTGAACCAAATATTAGTTTATATCTTCATCGGCCAAGATGTCTTCTTCTTTATAGGCAAGAGTGTATGTAGAAACTACATTTGATTGAGGTGACCACAAAATTAATTGTCTTTTGTCCTTATTATATATCACATTCGCCGCTCCTACGGTGAAATTCGGTATTACATCCAGATTTAGCTGTTGGTCAAAAATTGCTAACTCATTCCATAATATGGCAATCATCCGACTACCAGAATACGAAGTTATTCTGTCATCAAGTCTTTTTTCCTGTGCGTAGGTCTCTATCGGAAACTCAAATAAAACTGGACCTGTGGTTGAAGTGTCAAAGTTCATTGATTGAATTATCAGACGATTACCGAGGTCGATGGCAAAGTTTCCTGGAGATATTTCCGTCGCCCAGCGAGGTTTTGTAAGAAAACTGGCTATTTGGGGAGGCATACTCCATTCATATATTGAACCCATGCTAATTAGCGGTATACGATGCATCCTGACAGCCTCTTTGTCGTATATTTCCAGAAACATGTACATTATATCGGCCTGCATGCCTTCTGCAACAATTAGGAGGACAACCCTTCCACTACTGGTTACAGACAAGGAATATATAAAACTACCTGTATCAGACATCCACACTTTGAGGCCATAGTCGGGCGTTGTGAGCCTCCAAATAGACGAGTCTTTGCCGTTATTGAGATGCATGTAGATGCTTTTTGTTGTATGGCACGCTTCCATGAAATGCCAAAGTGAGGCTGTGTGTGAGTCTTTCGTCGAATGTGCATTAGCTGGAAAGCGAACTTCACACTGACAAGTGAAAGGTGCGATATTCTGGAAGACGGATAGCAGATTGTCTGAAAGCAAGTAAATTTTGTCATCCAAACTTGCCAACGCCAATGGATATGGCGGAGGTTCAATCGATCTTGACATCAATGCACTGATCAGCTGTGATGTATGCGTTTTAAACTGAAAAGATCCGGACAAGATTTTACTGGTCTGCGGAGGTGTAACTGGTGGAAGGTGAAACGATTTCGACATTACTCCACTGGCATTCGGCGGTAATTGCTTTGGAAACTGAAACAACCCTGAGTGTACAACTGACATTCCACGAAGAGCTACAACATATATTGAGATTTTCAGAAGTTTTCTTAATTTAGGCGTACGTGGAACAAGATTATATAGATACATAGGCTATATACCTACTCTAGCGATTTCGCTCTAATCAAGAGCCGATTCATCGAAGTTAACTCGTCAGTTCGATTAATCTTTTATTCGACTATCGGGCTTGTTGAAGCCACATTACGATGTAGTTGTAGCGCACATAAAATGCTAAGAAATCGAAAGGATGTAAATATTAGCAATATTTGCGTGTATATCGGGTATTCGATCGAACTTCGATGCTTTTGCATAGGCATATACGTTGTTGAATGGCGTATGTCCCAACGTATTTCGCCAAAGGAAGCGCTTTTGAAAGGTTTCGTTTATAACAGTAAACAACCTACGTTAATCGGAATCCACTAGCTGGTGCATCCACAAGGCTCATAAAGACTGTTGGACTCATTGCTCCATCCGAGAATACACGAGTCGGAAGGCAAGAAACGATTGCCGAGGAAGATAAAGCATAGTAATTATACTAATTAAGTGACTCCGTGTAGAACTACACATTCACCTATACAAACCAATGGCTATTATGCCCTGCCTTAACTATGTGATAGAAAATATGAATTGAAACGAATGTCATTGAGTCAAGACAAACGGCAATTGTCGATGAGATGGATAATACAATGTCTCGCAGGTAAGTGGTGTATCGAAATTTATAACAAAATAAATGTTTTATAACTGAAAACCGGACATAATATTATAAGGAAAACAACAATGACAATGAATATTTTGCTTACCAACTTGCTTCTGGAACTGAGTCTTATCAACGTTAAGTTTCTTCAAGAACGGTAATCTTTTTTCCATTCCGTAACAAATACGATTTTTAAGAAATCGTTCAAGGCCTAATCTCAGGCAGACAATCAGCCGATCCAGTCGCTTGAGAAGTTCACCAGCCTTCATTAGTTCACAGAGATGGTCCAAGGTCTTTTGTGATTTACACCAAAGCCATACTACTGTGCTTTCATTTCTCTTTCTCTTTTCCAACTGCTGAAATCCCAATATCTCCAATTCTCGCAATAGTTGGTTATAAAATCGGGAATTGTTGTCCGGGGAAGACAGAAAATACTATGTTGATTTCATTTGGAAACTTTCTCTGGATGCAGGATATGTTTTCGTTCAGCAGTTTAGCAAATTCTTCCTCGTCTGGAACTTTTCTATGAGTAACCTTTGCCTTAACAACCACTTATCAAAACAAGCATCACAATATCATTGGAATCGACATTTGGAATATTTATATGGCAATTTAGTTCAGCATTAAATGCAATATTTTGAAATCATTAGCAACTAAAATTGAAATTAGGGCCAGGGTTCAATGTGGGGGTTTTCTCGAGGATATCATAAATTTTATCTATTTACCAAAACCTAAACATTGTTTACATATTAATAATAATATTTTTCAGCAAAGTAATAGCAAACTTCTTCAGGCAATTTTGCATAAACAATTTTATGAACAAAACTTTAATAGATGCCGTATATATATAAAATATTATATGCACAATTATCTTATTTCTTACTGCACATGATACACCTTTAATACTGTATATATATATATATGTATATATATATATATAGTTAAACCAGTTATTCTAAATTTTTTTTGACAATGCTATTTGTGTAAACTATACTCAACTGTCATCCCTCTGCTAACATGGTACACGGGTATCCCTAACTTAGCGGGACTTCAGTCCCTTCTGGGAACCCGATTGTTTCCCTCAAACGTTAATTAGATAATCTTGTGATCTGTCTGTTTTAATTTCCAAACTTATGATTGTTGATTATGTTTATTCTGGATCACTACTTGTAAACTATTCTATGGAAACAATAAAAGGATTGATTGATTGATTGATTGATTGATATATATATATATATATATATATATATATATATATATGCTACTTTCTACTTTTCATGCTCTGCATAACTTTTATGTCGCAAAGTGCTCATCGTAATTTACCTATAACGACTGCATTAAACTGAATAAAATTTGAACTGAACCATGTTCGCCGTACCAAATTACCATTAAGACACCTATATGTTGCTTCGCACCTACAGATTAAGATATAGCTTTTTTGGGTGAGCACTATCCGTTTTACCATCCAAATTATCGGCTGTTTGTGCTCGAGCATCTACGGATTGTTTTTATTGCATACTGGAAAACACGTCCCTTGGTGCTCTGAAGAAGTCTAAACAAGAGTGACGTTTGCGGCGTTCTTAGCAACCGGCGATATTTTATTGCCATTTGATAAAAACGCTATAATTAGTGTCATTAATTTATTAAAGGCATTGTAATATCGCATAATATTGATTTCACGACAGGTTTTAGGAAATTTTTGCCTGTGAGATTAATTGTTTGTAAACTGTTTACCGATTAAGGAAGCGCATGGTATGGCGTCGATCGATGGCGCAAGGTTATTTTCACTTATCGAAATACTGCTCTCATAGATTAATTGATTTATAACTATTTTATCAGCGTCTAATACCGAGCTAACTAGACTTTTGGACCGCCTTATAAAATCAATTGTTTGTAACGGTAAAACTGCATTTTAGCGTATTTAATTCGTGATGCTGCCGGCCGATTATTTTACCGTATTTTATTATTTCTCTTGGGGCCTATGTGTCTGCATAATGGAAGCTGGATTGATAAAAATAACTGTTTGCCGAAATGGAAGTTGGATTGATGAAACTAGTTTTTTGGGGGTGTAAAATAGGAGCTGGATTGTCAGGATTGATTCAAAAAGCGTGTAGTTTAGTGTCGTAAATGACTCGCCGTTGCATGGGGTTTCAGCTTTGGTCGGATGCATGTTGCATTGACGAAAAGAATTCTTGCTAAATAGAAGTGGGATTGATGAAAATAATTTGAGCTTACATAGAAGCGGGACTGATGAAAAAGAATCTTGCATAAATAGAAGCTGGAATCAGTAGTTATCATGAAAATCATTGATATAATAAAATATGCTAAAATACACGCCTACATCCACTATCAATAAAATACGCTAAATGCACTTTTGCCTTTGTAACTTACTAAAGTCACAGAATATTGTAAAATGCAACCAATGCCGAGTCTTTTTCGCAACCCAATAAATCGCCACGCAGTCCCAGGCCGTGAGGTTTAAATGGTACCAATAAGTTTATGGGCCTAGGCAAATGTAGTAATGTAGGCCTAATTTGAGAATTTTTAAAGCACCACTGTAATGCACAATCAATTGTACTGCACACCTACGTCTGCAGATCTGATAAGTCTGGATGAGTGGTCAGTCCGAACTATGTGATATAGCAAATTGTTATTTCACAAAACCAGTAATTCTTAGTTGAACACTAAACTCATTTTTTGGGCTATATTATACAGCTTATTGTATTTACGACATAATGCAATTAAAATTTATTATTTCTGTGGTGATTGCCATTAGCATTTGCAGACACTGTATTTACTGCTGGTCTTGTGCACAATTTAAAAATGTCGTTTTCTAATTATTCATTCATTCACTCATAAATTTATATAGCGCCCCTTCCAGAGGACTACTCAGAGGCGCTCCCGACTCTAGCACGGCCAAAAAGTACAGTTTTGAGTTTGGTGAAGAAAGCTTCAGTAAAAGTCCGAGGGAGCAGGCGTATCTTCTGGGGGAGCCCATTCCAGGCACTGGGCCCACCACGGAAAAGCCTCAATTCTGCATAGTTGCTGTTCTAATTAATTATAATTTATTGTTTCTATTTAGGTCTGCGATGGTTAAATAAATGCAAGTTTGGGTATTCAGAAACTGAATGCTTAAACATTATTATTGAGCAATAGTACTGATGAATTATGCGGTGATGCTTTAGAAATGGCATGGTGAATTAGTCTCTCTATTGTGTTGGCTTATGTCATTTCGTAGCATAGAAAAGTATTTTGCCACTAAGATAAAATCATGCTAATGTCATGAAGAACAGAAATGTCAGCAGAGAGTAAATCAGTGCACAGAAAACTAGAAGAGTCACCGGACAGGATCCAACCACAGTATTCTCATCCATTGTGATCCATAATTATGTGGTAGATATCTAAAGAAATTTATACAGCACCCCTGTTTGAACTATTCAGACATGGTGTAAAATGTTAACTAAAGTGAATTCCTGTTGATATACCTGCCAGAAGGTACAGTGATTAATCAATGAAGAGAGCAAAATATGCTCTCTGGATAAACTGCTTGTTTTAACAAGCATTTAATGCATATTATGCTTGTTAAAACAAGCAGTCCATCCATATAATTATAAGTATATTTCACAATAATATAATAAAAACAATTGTAAAACCAAGTGGAAAGCATGCATGGTAAAAAGATAATACTGAAGTTCTAATTCCAGGCCACACAGCAGCAACTCATTCCATGCCGTAAAAGACAACATAGGATCATTCAAAACAATGGTATTACCAGATGAAAACGTACTAGTTGTTGATTGCAATGAAGAAATTCAATAGGGCAACAAAGAACTCCTGGAAAAGAAATATTAATTGTCTCAACAATCAGAGTGCTGGCCAGGAGCAGGTTATCGAACACACAATTAAGTGCAAGCCAGAATTCTCAGTCAGTTGATGTAACAAAATTTAGTATCCTAACAGCAGTTATGGCCGTATTGACTTGATCAAAACTCAATCATGTACTGCAGTCTGTGACAATCACTATTGAGCTAAATTAATGTTAATCGACTTGATAATGTTCATAGAAAATACAGTTCTACAGTTGATTGCAGGCGTTGTTCGACTTGATTCTGTGTAGTTTTTGTTTAGTTAATAATTTGGTGCATATTTTCTGAGAAATGTGATGTGTTACAGAATGTGTTTATTGGAACTATGTTATATTCACACTCATAGAAACACACAATATTATGAGCATGAATTAATTCATTGTACAACCTAACAACAGTGAATGTCTACAATAACTCCTAAATACCAGTAGTTTTGTCTAGATATTCCTATATAAAGGTCTCCACATATACATGTTCTGATCTGGTACTCATAATGTTATTCTTAAGAGAAATGAATGCCTTTGGTGCTCAGCCAGTATATATCAGTTTCGCATAAAGTGAACTGTTAGTGCTCATATATTGTCCTTATGAAAAATGCATGCTTTTGGTGCTCAAATATAGCACACCAAGGCATAGTGCTTGCTGTTGGTGCTCAGCTGATATATATATATATATATATGTATGGTGTTACAAGATAAAATTTCCAAGTCATCTTAATACCTACTGATAGAAATAATGCAATACACTTCAACAAAGAATTAGTTGCAAAGATTTTTAATTGCAGTCAGTTTGTGCAACACAATTTAGTCTCCTTCATCGAGTGTCTGCAATAGCATGAACCTAGCTCAATCATTTCATCTATAACATTGAATCAGAAATTCAACAAATGTTAAAGTGACTTGGCATTATTACTAAAAACTTAGTTCTATGGTTGAAGCACCAATTTTCCCACTTCAGTTCTCTGCTAGTCAGAATGAACTCAGTCAGTTTGTGCAACACAATTTAGTCTCCTTCATCGAGTGTCTGCAATAGCATGAACCTAGCTCAATCATTTCATCTATAACAATCAGAAATTCAACAAATGTTAAAGTGACTTAGCATTATTACTAAAAACTTAGTTCTATGGTTGAAGCACCAATTTTCCCACTTCAGTTCTCTGCTAGTCAGAATGAACTCAGTCAGTTTGTGCAACACAATTTAGTCTCCTTCATCGAGTGTCTGCAATAGCATGAACCTAGCTCAATCATTTCATCTATAACAATCAGAAATTCAACAAATGTTAAAGTGACTTAGCATTATTACTAAAAACTTAGTTCTATGGTTGAATCGACTGCAGACGTCGCTCTGCTCGACTCTTCACAGTTTTTTGACTCTTCACAGTTTTTTGTTAAATACTTTGGTGTATATTTTCTGATAAGAGTGATGAATTTCAGGATGTGCTTCTTGAAACTGGAGTATTTCGCCGTGACCTGGCAACACATACAAATATGCATTAATTCATTGTAAAACTTAACGACAATAAATGTTTAAATATTTTGTAGACAGTGTAAGATGAACTTACTGTAGATGTTCCTAAATTAAGAGTCTGCTATCTATGTGTTCAACTCATTGATATTATGATTTTAATGGATGATTATTTGATATCTTTTCTTTTCTTGAACTATTGACGCTCATTTATTATCCTTGAAGTTAATGCATTAAGTTCCTATTATATGTTCATATTAAGATCTAAATTTCGACATAAGTCCAATAATTTTAGGATAAGCTTATTACAGAAATTGTGACATTTATTACAAAAACCAAAAATACGGTAATTAAGCTAAAACTAAAAATTAGACATCAGCTCTAAAGATAACAATAGTAATTACTAATACCAATAACAAAGTAATTATTATTATTATTATGCTTTATGTGCTTCTATCAAGATAATAATAATTACATTAAAGGAAGAAACCACTCTCTTACATAACTGTGTTTAAAATTACTTACATGGTAAGCCACCATTTATGATGTAGGTGTTGAAAGTCTGCCGAATGAGCATATTTTCCCGGTCCGACCATCTTGTGTAATCCCGACCTAGCATCATCAAAATTTCAATGACTAAACTGGTTATTGTTTTTAGTTAACTGTGAGAGGCTAATAAAAGAGATCTTGGGCAGAGAGTGAAACTGACAGCTAAAGCTTCAAGCTTAATTTAGGTCCCGAAAATTTGATACCTACAGTAAATTCGACAGTACTTATCCTTCTTGTTATTCTAGGTGGTGAATTTAAACACATATAAGCCTTTAAAGTGAAAGTACAATGGATGTGTAAAATGTTGCACCAATTGTAATTTGAAGACGTGACAGGCGTCACAGGCTAAATGCGAAGTCAAAATCTTAATGATTTCTTTTCCTAGCATTACACAAAAATATGATGCAAAGAAACATATTTTTAGAGCAAAATATTATCAATACCTTTAAAATTCTTGGCTCCATGTTTCTTAGTGCTCTTTGTAGCTGATGATTCAGCTTTCTTATCTCTGCTCAGCAGCTGACTCTGCGACAATGATTTAGAACCATACAATGTTTTCGCCGGCAGCATCATCGGTCCAACATGAGTTAAACTAGAAACTGTTTTTCCGGGCACTGGCTGTTCAGGAGCTAGCAGTGTTGATTCAACATCTGAGGGAGTTTGGTCATCGCTTGGTGTTGCCGGTTCAGTGGGAACTATTGGTAGTTGTTTAGTATTACTCATAAATGTACTGTGTGCATGAAGCTCAACATTTAGTTCATATCCTTCATGATCATGAGTTGGTGCAGGCAATGCTACTGAAACGTCATTTCTAGGTGCACCTGACCTCAGAACCTGTCCATCCATTTGCTGCAGACGCCTTCCCACTTGCAAGATCTCTGCTTCGGCTAATGGTGCTTGGTAAATGTCAGCATTAATGCTGGCACTGTGGCCCATGTGCTTGTAGAAAAGCTGTCTCTCGCTGTCTGATACATCCATTGCCGCATACAAGGTACTGACACGATGTCGCATTTTTGTGGCTGTTAATCTCTCTGGATTATCCAACTGTGCATCTCTAGAAATACGACTTACGGCATGCCAGCCACTTACGTGGGTGTCAGACTGTTGTGTGCAAGGAAACATGTAGCAGTTACTTTTGTTGATTCCTACAATTTCCCTGACTGCTACAAGTTTCTGCATAGCAGGTATGATATCCAAAGGGAACAGTACTGGGACTAAATGATTGTTTCCCTTGCCACCCTGGAAAGTAACTTTCATGTTATGGAAGAGACTGCGGTCAACGTCATTTTCCAGATGTTGAGCACGTGTGAAATCTAACCAGCAGTTGTTCTCTGCATCCAGCCACTCAGAAACACGCAGTCTCGCTGGTTCACCCCCTCGACGTGCATTGAACAGCGTTAGCCTACTTACTGTGAGATCACGCAGTTCAGTAAAGGCATGAGTATCCCACAATAAAAATTCATCCTGCAAAAGTGTGGTCACTCGTTCAACTGTGTACTGTTTTATTTTCTCAATATCTGCTTCAGACGGAAGCTGTGCTGGTCGTCTAAGCGTTTCCTGCCTATTTCGATTGAGCTTGTAAACAGCATCACCGAAAATATGGTGCTGATTGAGCTGAAAGACTTCAAGAAATTTATCAATTTCAGATGCTTTTTCATCTTCATCTTGTACTAGGTATGACGCTTTAACTACTTTCAAAAAACGTTTTATCAAGTAGTTCAATGCAGTTTTAAGACCAGCTTTCAGACCATCTGCTAATAATGAAGTACTGGTGTACTCTGTGATTGCATCCTCGAGGTAAGGAAAATTCTTGCGACTCAGCATGTCGGAGCTGTTACTAACTTGCACGCCAGCATTCTCACTTGTTCTCTTGAATGCCAAATACAGGTGGGCAAGGCGTCTCATGTCTGACATAACGGATCTCTTAACTTCGGCTTTTTTGTCTGTTTTCCCTGTTAGTTTCTGAAACATTCGACTTCCAAACAACCTAATCATTTCATCAGTCTTGCACAGCTGCCCAACCCTGTCTTTAGCGAAGCATGCAAGTATCTCTGATTTAAATGTTTCCTTTAAATCACAGAAACTCTCCGCTAAAAGTTCCAGTGGCATTGCCTTGGGCTGTTGTGCAAGGTCAGCCATACAGTGTTTCCTGTGTCTTGCAAAGTAATCCTTCGAGTAGAAACCCAGGCAGTTTCCACACTGCACCAAGTTCTTGCAATCTGTTTTTGATCTTTCTCTCTCATAAATGGGAGACTCTGCCTTAACAATTTGTGCTCTGTTATACTTAGAAATCCCCTCTTTTCTCATTCTTGCAAATGCTTCGCAACGATCTCGTTTTGGTAGACTTAATGCCAGTAGAACAACTTCTTCTGACTGGTGCTTAACAGCAATGTGTCTGTGCAGATTTGTTTGGAAAGAACTGCAAAACATGCATGGTCTTGGAGTCCTCTTACATGGGTTCTTGTTTACAAGCTTGTTTTTCACAATAGCCGTATTGTTGACAGAATCTTCATCAGCAGAATTTTTGTGAGACAGAACAAATGGTGATGACAATGCAGAATACACAGGTATTATACTACTCTCAGTGTCACTGTCTGGAACATAATCAGCATCCTGATCATCACCATCCTCAGAAAATTCAATATCGCTATCTTGAAGTCTCGCAGCCAACGACTCTTTTCGTGACTCTGAACTCGTAGTCATTAATCTAGCTTTCGGCATTAATGGACTTAGTTTTTCCACTTCACTTCCTCTCTGTTTCTGAACCAATTTTTCCACTTCAATGTCTTGTTGTTTCTGAACCAATATTTCCACTTCACTTTCTCTCTGTTTCTGAACCAATATTTCCACTTCACTTTCTCTCTGTTTCTGAACCAATATTTCCACTTCACTTTCTCTCTGTTTCTGAACCAATTTTTCCACTTCAATTTCTTGTTGTTTCTGAACCAATATTTCCACTTCACTTTCTCTCTGTTTCTGAACCAATTTTTCCACTTCAATGTCTTGTTGTTTCTGAACCAATATTTCCACTTCACTTTCTCTCTGTTTCTGAACCAATATTTCCACTTCACTTTCTCTCTGTTTCTGAACCAATATTTCCACTTCACTTTCTCTCTGTTTCTGAACCAATTTTTCCACTTCAATGTCTTGTTGTTTCTGAACCAATATTTCCACTTCACTTTCTCTCTGTTTCTGAACCAATTTTTCCACTTCAATGTCTTGTTGTTTCTGAACCAATATTTCCACTTCACTTTCTCTCTGTTTCTGAACCAATATTTCCACTTCACTTTCTCTCTGTTTCTGAACCAATTTTTCCACTTCAATGTCTTGTTGTTTCTGAACCAATATTTCCACTTCACTTTCTCTCTGTTTCTGAACCAATATTTCCACTTCAGTTCTCTGAAACATCTGCACCAATGGCTTAACCTTTTTCGCTCCAGTTTCTTGCTGCTTTAGACTTGATGTACTGGTTCTCTTCAGTCCGTTGTCCTGGCAAAGATTATTATAGCCCAAAATAAGACAAGGGTCATTCCACCTCAATTCAACAGTCAATCAGTCAGTCAGTCAGTCAGTCACAACCACAGCAGGGCAACTGTTGTCTTAAGCTTACAGCTTGTGTTTAGTCTTATGTGCCAATCCTGGCTGGATGCAAGGCTCAGTTGACCTAGATGGCCTGGTGTTCCATGGATGTTTACCCATCGGTTCCGCGACAACTCGTCTACAGACATTTCGTCTAAGACACTTCGTCTACCGACATTTCGCCTACAAGTGTATCTTTATCCATTACAGCTAATCAACAGAGGCCGCTTTTTTTACTTTCATCAATCGAGCTTCTATTGAATGGAAACTTAGTTTCATCCATGCATCTAGCTTGGCTTCTATTTACGGTAAAAATTATTTAGATCAATCCAGGTTTTATTTCAACACAGGAATGTTTTCATCAATCCCACTTTCATTTAGAGAAACATTTTTTTCATCAATCCAACAATATCAAATAACTTTGTAGACGAAATGTTGGTCGACGAATTGTCGTGACACCTTACCCATCAAGGTGGGATTAGTGCTCCTTATCTACACTGAACTTTCCAGCACAAACTGGAATATTTACATGCTATAAAAGAAATCATGACCACATTTCTAATGATTATGAAACTGAAGTTTTTGATGCTCATGTACAATGTAAATAAAACAATAGCTTAAACGACAAAGGTAGGACAGACGATACATAACCATAAGATAAATCACTCTACAGTCTACTAATGAAACATACAGATTCAAGAACAATATGGTGCATCTATGGATATATATATATATATATAAATATATATATATATATAACTAACTACCAAACTCATAAGGAAAGACTATTTATGTCAGTGTCATAAGTGTCAATATCAGTGTCGACATTTGCTTTGCAATTTTTGTTTGCTCCAATCTGTCATTTGATATAATTAAACTTACAATTTTACTAACCAAGTCAGATGACTCAATGGCAAGAGCATCTTCGTCAATGCTTGACAGCCAATTCAGTACTTTGGTATCATTCAGTGACTGGTAAGTAAGGCCCGTATGATTCTGTAAAGTAAAAGCCACTGTCATTTAGTCAATTATGCTGATTCTACTCTGATGCATGTATACGTATGCACTAGGATGGTTTATGTTAATGCCACTAATGTGTGCCAACCTCTTTTTCAAAGTAAACCACTTGAATCGGTTTTAATGGCATAGCTCTAATAATTTATAGGATTGTACAGTTTTACACATTTCAGATCATTATGCTGATGATCAACTGTCTGGCCAGTTGTGCTCCATCCTACTTCACAGAGGTATATACTTCAGCATAACCTTTACCTGGTCATAGGCCTCTTAGTTGTTCGACACAGAATGATCAGATCCTCCTGTTCTGTACTTCCAAAATCCAACATGAAGCTTCACCATGGTCACCCACCCCCCTCATCTGGAATGTGCTTTCACAATCTAAAGCATGACTTCCTATGCCCATATATTGCAGGTGCTTGAAGACTATTTCAAGTGATTAGGGACTAGTAGTCAGGTCAGAAGCACCTCTGATATTACTTGAAGAGGTGCTACATAAATAGCCACACACAATTATTATTACAAATTAAATAATAAACTTTAATGGCATTGTTGCAAAAAACAAGCAGACAGAAAACTCTTAAATAGGACTTTTCCTCGTGGCTCACCACTTACGTACAAAATCTGCAACCAATATCAAACATGAATTGGATTTCAGCAGAGTTAAATGGACCAAGAGTTTCCAAGACTATTGTTACAATTGTTACAAAGAAATGTATAACAGGCAACTAAAAAATTGTAGTTATGTTTTCATAATAATATTATTATTAAAATTATTATTATTACTATTGTTCACCAAAGGGAAGCATGATCTGTAGGCCTTCGAGAAATGAAAGGGAAATGTCTGGAAACTCAGTTCTCATTGAGAGTACTGTCGGAGAACGTCCCTGTATATGTGACAGCGTTGTAGCACTGGGCATAAAGGTTTGACAACATGCAATTAAATCGTTAGCTAATTGCTAACAGAAAGCATAAACTGTCACTCTGACTTTGGTCATCACCTCATTAACATCATAAACATAATCACATCATCTGGTTCTTGTGAACAGTGTACATTGCATTTTTGGAGTGCACACTAGATGATGTTGTTGATTGCCCAATGGCATAGAAAGTGTTCAAAGTTTATTCTGTAAGAGGGGCCATGTAGACAAAACACAAAAATGTGCCTTACCTCGTTAAATATCAGTCGTTTCTTGGTGGTGATCGAATGCTGAACTTTCTGTCCAGTGGTGTCTCTGTCACCGACATTTTCTTTCTCTGCCAGCTTCCTACGCTTCATCTCTACCATTGCATTGCTAAGTATTTGCTCTGCACGAGATGAATAGAATCGCTTCATCTTCCTGTAAAAATAGCAGGTTTAGACATAAATTGTTAAAAGTGAATTTTAGTGTATATTGATAGTGGAGGCAGAGCTGTATTTTAGCGTATTTAACAATTTCAATGATTTCTGTGATAACTACAATGAATCCAGCTTCTATTTAAGCAAGATTCTTTTAATAAATCCCACTTCTATTTAAGCTAAAATTATTTTAATCAATCCCACTTGTATTTAGTAAGAATTCTTTTCGTCAATCCAACTTGTATTCGACCAATTATTATTTTTATCAATCCAGCTTCCATTTATATATATAATTTTCTTTATTGCAACAATCCGGTTGACAAACCGCAACCGGTTACAGTGTAGGCCTACAATTATGCAATTGAAACAATTCACAATAACACAAGTGACAGAAGACATAAATCTTGACTACTAACAGAACAGACAGCCTGCAATACACGGTGCTAATAACAGCCTACAAAGCATGTCGGCCCTACGGGACTCGAACTCGATACCTCTCGCTCTCTATGCCAGTGTGTTGTCCAATGCGCAGACACATAGGACAAATAATAAAATACGCTAAAATAATGAGACGACAGCTTTTACCCATAAATTTATCTTATTATTATTTTGTTAGCGATAAACAATCCTGTATCCGTATTTTCCTCTAAACCCAGTTAACAAATTAACGCGGGAAATGTGCATAGCATAACATGCAAAACGCCACATGGTCAATTATTTACCTAAAACTAGCAAAGTCGCAATTGCTAATTATATCCTCAATTCCATTTGTTAGGAATTACAAAAGAATAAATTATTAGTTGCAGAAATCGTAATTAAATTTGTTTCAACGTACTTCAACGAGGTCGAAAACACCATCAATGGCGGACCTTAGCAACTGTAAACTCACGCATCGCGATCCCAAATCTCGCGAGACTTTATATTTGTGCGAGGTTCGTCTATCTTTTCTACTTGAGGACCAAAAAGCACGATTTCTTGATTTTGAACAAAATACGCTGTAAATCCGGACCAAATTGAACATGCCGCTTTATTTTGTTGAGAAATAATATTGCCTAATTTGTTTTGAAAACAATACGCGTGGATTTTAAATTATATGGCAAAATTCGTCTGAGCACAAACGGCCTTGTTTTAAATCATTCAACATATAGATCATAAATTTAAAAAATTTATTACAAATCGCTTGAGACAGACTAAGCTTAGCCAAGTTAGGTATTAAGAGAAAGGCTGGTTGGCAACCGATTGCCAACCGATTTTCTAAATTAGGCTGTCTTCCAAGATTTACAGAGGACGAAAACGCTAAGTGCTCCGTGACTGAGCACTATGCGATTGACGAGCATTTTAGAATACGATTTTAATACGCTAAAAGAGCATCCACAGTTGAATTTACGCTAATATATTATATCTACAATGTAAATCTTCGAAATTTCCTCAGCGCCACACAAAAGCCGCGTAGGAGACCATATTTCATCAATTGGCGCTATATCAAATCAAGGCTGTCAAGCCAGGTTGTTTGTCTGTTCTACAATTGTCGAGAGCCGTTGTTGAGCGCGCTGTTCTGTCAAACCAGATACAATACAACTTAGAATTTTAAACAGATGCACCTTAGATTCGTGATGGATGTTATTATATTTGTAGAATTTGAATATTCCATACATTTTCGACCTTTCAGTTGACGCCACAGAAATGCAAGGACTCAATGAAGGCAAAGTGCTTCTTGAAGTTCAGCCTTCTTGCCATATCCAACAATTCGTGGTTTTTCGCAGTGTTGTGTTGTAGACTCTCGACATAATTCGACTAGTGAGGTAACGAACTTCCTCCAGTCTTCTTATTAAAACACTGCTTGGTTCCATGTTCTCCAACAAAATTGTCGGTTGTTTCTGATGACAGTGCTTCGTTTGCTCACCAAGCTAAAATAACCTGAAATTATTATTCAATGACATTATAATGAAGATGCACTTGTTTCTGAAAATTGAGACAGTTAATGCTTATTAGATCGATTGGCAATATTTACAAACTCCTTACCTTTGCATTTTAACCAAACTGAATAAGATAAGTCAAGAAACCTTGCGAACTTACACTCAAGATGTTAAGATTAGGAACTTTTTAATAAATAGACTGAACCAATTTAATAGCCGCTTATTAAAGACAATGTCATTCAAGAAAAGGAGGATGAGAGTATTATAACCCAAATGCGGACTAAAGAAGGAACTTAAGCCTACTGCGGACGTCCGCGTATAAATCTGATCAATATTACTGTAGTAATAGGCTGCTCCACACTCTCCTTTCGATCTTGCTATTTAGCGTGGATTCAGCTCATTCAGGGTAGAGCTAGCCACGATTCTCCAGTCGACGACGTAGTTTTTTCTCGGACTGACTTGAAGAGTCGCTCTTCTATCTATAAACTTTCTGGGTTTCTGCAGAATCAAGCACTCATTTGCTACGACGTTCGTTCCAGTCCACTGAACCGTCACGAGCATATCGATGCCAATGTTGACCTCTTCTTTGTACAGCATTGCCCGAATGCATGCACTGCGACGTCTTGCAGCCGGTACTGTGGCGACACGTCGCGGTAACGAGGAAAACACTGCACTCTCTCGATTACATCAACTACTTCTGCTGCGCTAGACGAGGTCAACGATAGACTAGACATAATTCCTGTCATTCTCGGCGACGGCATCGGTCCTACCAGCAACAAAAAACCCGGAATACGTGTATCGGAGAGACTTGATCTACCTGACGCCCTCTTCGCGTCCTGAGAACATGGATTTGCCTCACCCACAGGACCTTCGAATCTTCCCCTCAGCTATACATCATAAATGCTCGTTCTCTCGCAAAGGATTATGCACTTGATCTGCTACATGCGGATCTCACCAGCTTTGACTATCAGAGATCCTACTTACGTCACACCGGAAATTAAGTTTCTTCTACGGCGAAAAATTAGGCCTACGAGTTCGGTTTGAATCGAGGAAGTATCAGCAGTGGCGGAAAGAATTGGGAAGACGATCTCTCGTGCAAACAGAGCAGAGCTTCAGAATATTGACCCACGTCATGTCACCAGCCTTTGGCGCAGGGTCAACCAACTGACTCATAGGGTCCAAAACCAGACTAGACTCCAACTTGCCAGGCGGCAGATCTTAACTCATATTATTATTTTACAATTTCCACGGATTCCGATTATGTTGACCCTTCTTTAAGGTAGACGTCCAACTCTAACTTCCCTCTCAACACAGGTAGCGAAGCCTATTTAACTCTTGATCGGCTTCAAAGCAACTCTGAGGGCCATACGCTCTTACCAGCCTTGTACCTGCGTCTCCTGGCCACAGTTTGCGCTCCTATTCTGACGCATCTTTTTAATACGTCTGTTATGCTTTCTCATATTTCCTCTCACTGGAAAATTGTAGTTATACACCCTAAGCCTAAGGTGTATGATTAAGTCACCCCTCGGATTTCCAACCCATCTCAGTGGTTCCGATCCTGTCTAGACTGGTCGAGCGCGATGTTGTCCATGCACACCTCTATCCTGCATTTAATGACGCATCTGCTTAAGAGAAATTGGGAGATCATTATTCCTTTCGGCCTACAGGATCCACCACAACTGCTATAATTGCTCTTTTACACCACATCACTACACTGTTGGAGACCAATGATTATGTAGCGGTCATCTCCATGGATTATTCTAAGGCATTGAAACCGTACGTCATTCCTCCCTGATGTCAAAGTTAGGCACATTGAACCTCCATGACCATATATAATTGGCTTATCAATTATTTTCAGGACAGGGTACTGTACACATTGCCCGGTTTGCTTGCGGGACTTCCGGCGTTGCCTTCATCAATGACAGTGTCTCTGGGGTTCGGTGGTGTGCCCAGCATCTTTTGTGGTCGGAGCAGCGGATCTCCATCCTCTGCAGACTTTCAACTTTCTAGTGAACTATGCTGACGACTCGTATTTGCTTCTGGATTTCTCCCATTTTGGTTACTGCAGTGGATGGGTTTGCGCATATAGCCGCATGGGTAAATTAAAAGATGATAATCTCCGACTCGATGCATCAAGGATGAGGAAGATGATCGTCTCAAAAAGGGATCGGAAGGGCTTCCATCCTCTAATAATACCGGGAGCTGGGTGAATTGATTCCATGCGGTTATTGGGATTCATACCTCGGTCCGATCTTAGGATGATCTCACATATTGACGAAGTCCTCACCTCTTGCTCATCTTCACTGTATGCCCTCAGATTGATTCGATCTCATGGCCTCCCCTCCAGTGCCCTTAACGACGTGGATGTGGTGACACCCATTGCACATCTAATGTAAGCAGACCTTCCCGGCCTTGTAGGGTTACGCGAATTCTAGCGATATAGTATAGTATAGTAGTATAGTATTTGATCATTTATAAAGCGCTTCTTATAGCACAAGCCTTTCAGAAGCGCTCCAAATGCGAGGTACTCCGAGGAAAAAGGAAGGTTTAAAGGTGAGAGAAAGAGGTAGAGATGCTATATTGAAGACTGCTAGAAATACCTACCAGATAAACTTGGTCAGACTCGAGGTTGGTCTGCACTAACATTTATACTAAGCAATAACATATGTCAGAAGTTGCGTTTGTGTCTTTGTCTCTATGAATAAACGAATATTGATTGATTGATTGATCTGTCAGACAATTGACGAGTCCATGAACTGGACATTTCGAGAGAGGAAGTTCATATGCAGCGGTCCCTCGATTTCTGCAATGATCTACTATAATTAACAGTCATTCTTAATCTGTTAGATTCTCCAAATTAATCTGTCATGAAGACTAGAGAAACCTCTCAGTTTAAGAATAGTGCTTAAAGCAAATCTAAAGAAATTAACCTGTAAAACAGCCAAATTGAATGCCAAATCATTTCAAATCAAAAAGGTTTTTCACAAAAATGCATGTATGTAAGATGAAGCAGATTGATAGGCCTATTATGATGCTCGTAAAACAAAATTCTACTTACAACACAACTTGCGATGTGTTGATGATTTAAAGAAACGTCCAGAGGTGGTTAGAAGCCAATTACGACAAACTGATGACAACAAAGTAAACAATTCTGTTTCTTGTGGATGCGGCCGAACCAGATAGAAAAAAAGAGCATAAGCCTTCGACAGAATGATTTCCAGAACTTCCATTGGATAGTCATGTATCTGAAAGCAACAGAGAACAGCGTATACGTCATCGCGTCCAAAGAAAAACAACGCTACTGACATCGTAAAATGTTGCTCGAGCTGATTTTATTGCGAAGAATTGGAGAAATACAATTACTGTAAAAAGTTTATTTAAACGAGAGATTTTATATTCAATCCATTGAGTATACTTAGCCATTGAACATAATTTTATTATTCTGAATTTATTATGCGCCACTATCTAGTAACGACTAATCGATGGCGCCGAGTAATTGTTAGAAAAAACAAATTCGTAGCTCAGGATCCTTGTACAACAACCGTCTCAGAGGAAACTGGGACCCATACTCTCTGCTTTACAAGTCGAGCGCTCTAACCAATCGGTTACAGTTACGGAACCCACAGACATAAAGGTGATGCATGCATGTACAATGTTGCATATGTAGGAATTGATGCATTCATGTATGTGGGCTATTGCATATCGGCCTTTAAGGACCTCTCAAAAATAGGGACATCTATGGGATCTAAATAGTTGTGTCTTGACATAAGGAGACAAAATGTCTTGAGCAGAGTTAACGGAACAGTATTATGTGTGTTGGCCTTTACTGGTCTCTGTAAAAAAATGTTTTTTCGACGACTTCCAAAATGTGAATTGATCGTTGTATGAATCGTCAGATCGTCCAATTTGTAGCATAGCGTTAATTCGAAATAAAAAAGCCTGAAATTTGTAAAATATTATAAAATATGTAAACTATATAGCAATGAAACAGTGTGCTATTTGCCTGTTCTGGCAAATAGCACACTGTTTCATTGCTATAACATTTCGGTAAATTTTATTTTAACCATTATAAATTTTGTAGGTATTTGTTTCTGTTCTGTTTAAGACTAAACTACTTAGATTCATGGGCGTCCGCAGGAATTTATTCAGAGGGCAACAACATTTTTAGGGGCAAAGTTTGAATTATTGGCACGGGGACTAACAAGGGTGCAAAAGCAACCTATCACGTCACCCTCAGTACTCGCTCCCCGCGATAAGAGGTATGGCGCGGATCCCAACAGCGGCCAACGCTTTTGAAAGCATTTGACATGATATGGAGCCTATAATTGTTAGTAGGCCTATCCATTTTCAGCTATACCTGAACATTTATCTCAAACACAAAACTGTTAAAAGTTTCAATATTTTTATATATTTTACAAATTTCAGGTTATCTTGACTAGTTTGGATAGAAGATAAAACTGTGGGAAAGAATCATAGCTATTCATTGTTAAAAACGAAGACGATAAGTAATTTTTTTAAATATTTGCAAAATCCAGGGGCAAATGCCTCCCTCCGGACGCCCATGCTGAGATTGTACTTCACTGAATAACTAAGCAAGAATTCTTGGTTTTAAATTATATGGACCTCTTTAGCCTGATAAATAGCAAACCTGGCGATTATGAATGTTTCAATAATTACAATAACATTAATCATAACTTACACATGTATCAGAACAAGGTCTACGCCATAGGTATGTTCCGCATCTTTCGTAGTCGTTGACAGACCATTCAGGAAGCACAGTTATTTGGCGAGTGTCCAGTAGCTTATTGAAGTCACCTTCTGCACTGGTTTTCAGTTCGCCAGACTTATACATCTCGTCTAGGTGCAGTAAATCTGTGCTGTTCTTCATTTGGAAGTAGAGAACAATGCCATTGTCAAATCTAACATCAATTAATCCAATCTGAATGAGCTGCAAGATCAGATTCCCATTATCTGAAGACTTTCTCGCGAGTTCCTTCGTGTATCTCTCAACGACCCTTTTCACAGTAGACCTCGTTCTTTCCGAAGATTTTCCCGTTCGCACAGAGCAGAGTATTCGTCCCACCACTGCAAGATTTCACATTTATTTAAAAAAATCACTGGAAACTGTGCTGAACGAATATGGCTATAATTATATAACCATGCAGTGTACAGAATTTTTGAAGTTTTTTGTATTTTGAATGCGAATCTTTAAACTCATTATGTAGGGCCCTTATGTTTTAATTTATATCTTTCAGGCGGTTACGTTCGAATGTCTCTTTGTTTTGTCAATTTGTCTATGAAGTTAACTTTTCGTTATTTGCTTATATAAATCGATTAATTTGTTCAATTCAATAGAAGACAGAGAAATATTATTTATGAACTTATTTTAATCGCAGAAATTATAAATCTTTTGTCTATAAGTGGAGGTAAGAAATAGAAGTACCATTCCTTGCATATTTGCTTAAATACGAATGTTAAATAATCAAGTAGAAAACATGGTTGAATATGCTGAATTTCTAGAACGCCCTTCTTAGTCGCCCGTTGAGAACTTGCTAGATAATTCTGTTGAGAGGATAGCGCGCCCAAAATAGTCCGAGAGGACTGCTGCGCCCCAATTGGATGCCTCGGACAGCCACAGACGCCATCTTGTAAAACCAAATTTTAGGCGATATAGAAGCTTGATTAGAAGTTCTAGTAGTGCAGATCGAAGACTTAGTAGTTAGAAGAAGTCGGCGACTGATGACGAAACCCCGTCCAAGTTATTCGATGACAAGAATAAGGAATCGAGGCAAAGAAAGGGGAAGGCAGGATTTGAACCCTAGCGCTTATCACCTTAAGAAATTAACCTTTAATCCTAAAACTTCTCAAAAGAGCGAGCGGAGACCAGAGGGCGCCACCGTCGCGACAGTAGAAGGTTCAGAAATCGCCAGGACAGAAGGACATTTCAAGATTATGATCCAATGGAACCAACTATCAGCGCATTGGCTGTGAAATGTCGGTGAGAAGGTCAGAGATAGTTCGGACTCGCCACCAGGTCCTGTCTCCACACTTGAAGTTAAGGAAGGTCAGCCATATGATTATCGTGGCAGCCATACAGTATTACCGTTCTTCTTCATGTTTGACTCCTGTTAGTACTGATGTTAGTCATCTAACAGTAGATGTGAAGCTCGAAAATATTTACCTCCTCCTTCTAAAATCTCTGCAATATGTCTTTGATTGGATGCACGAAGACATTTGATGGTTTCCTTGTAGTCTCTGAAGCTGCGTCGTCTCAAAATGTCCAAGAACGTCTCACTTTTCTTGAACTCCGATAATTGACCACAGATGAAGTCCTTTTGTCTCTTATTAAGAACATTTCTAGAATACAGTCTTTCGATCAGCTCTGGAGACATTTCCATCAGCTCCACTAAGACTTCCTGATTCATGTTAAGTATCATCATCTGGTAGTCAGTCAGCGGCCAGTTACCCACAAACTTGGGGTTGTACACTTAATAGAGATATTCGTAAACAGAAATTCAGAAACATTTTGAAGCATTTTATTTGGTACTATCATAAAATCTAGCTGATGCAATTGCATACACAAGAAATGAAACAAAAGTTATCACAAATATGAAGAGAAGCTTTGTTCCCAAAATTATTATATGTCCTAACGTTTATAACTGTTTAACACAGATTCCACAGCAGTCTCAAGAGGTCGTTATCAAAGGTTAGGCCTACTTGGCCAGCCGCGAACGATGACTATAGACGAGAATTATGAAGAAGCATCCTGAAGTTCAAAAGATGTCCTGATTCCTAGAGTAAAGGTCATTAACTTTCTCAAAACATTTATATATGCAAAATGGCGGGAAAAGAAACAACGTGAGCATCACTTTATATAGTAAGTTCTACTTTAAATTGAGTAATTAAGAAAATGAGACAGGTACTAACAGCAGTTGTTCAATTGGTAGTTCAAAAGATGCTGTTGATTTGTCCCTTGCAATGATGAACAAAGAAGATTCCAACTGTCATTTTGAAAGATATACAAATCAAGTTTTTCATATCCGGTAATCGAAGACTGACTGGCTTTTATATCGTTGTATTGTGCTCCACTTAGTGCTCCGTAGGCGAGTAATTTGTCTAATAAGCCGAAGTGAAGGTCAATTCGCTCTTCCCACATTGACGCTACACGATTTCTGATAATTTCTGTACTTGAGTTGGCGAGGGGATGACTCAGACTATACTGGCTGGACAACAGTTCGTATATGTAATCTGGCTTTCGTCTCATAATTATCACTGTGTCAACATACATCTGCGGCTAAATCTCGTCATATTATTTATATTTGAGAATAAAATATTTAATAAAAAGATTTTCAAAAACTTACATCCTAAAAATATCAAGTTGATTAAAATACTTATACTTATACTTTAAAAAATGCTCCATGCCTACCTGATTAATGAAATTAACTATAACCTACCCTGCCGGATATTCTTTTCACAGTTAGTTATGGTTTTCGGTTTTTCTTTATATTTTCATAGTGTTTTGAATCGAGTTAACCATTTACTGTGTAATATGTACTATACTGTTTTGCATTGCTGTACGAAACTTGATGTTGCACTGTTTATCAAGGATTTAGCTAATTCATATTTCTGAAATGTTGTTCTAGGTGTCCGTAGTTAGCGGGATCTTGATCCCTTTTGGGACTCCTCTTGCGGCCAATCCTGATATTTTATGTTGAAATGTTATGTGTTTTTATTTGGCTTCAATAAAAGAGTTTTGATTTGATTTGATTTGATTTGGATGTGTTAAGATCTCAATGACTTTGTTAATCTGTCTGTCGGCCTATAATTGTTTTCTCTTCCAGAGTTCGTGATCTTGACGTTGTCCTAAATTTTTTAAGTTGTGATCTTTGAGATGTTCTGGACTCTAATTGACTGATTATGATAAGGGTGTCTGCCACTCATACATTTACCACCTCCGCCAGCTCCGTACCAATCGCCGTTCCCTCTTCTTTCATGCCGTCAACGCATTAATTCATGCTCTTATCTGCACCAGTGCGGACTTTGGTATAGCTATCTAACAGTATAGTACATAGTACACAGTAAATGATCAACTAGATTCAACTGAAATATTGTTCTAGATGTCCCTATGGTTAGCGGGATCTATCGATGAGACAATTACTGACTGACTGACTGACTGACTGACTGACTGACCGACTGACTCAATCACTCACTCACCCACCCACCCAACAACCAACCCTCTCACACACTCATGTACCCGCCCGCCCATTCACTCACTAACTAACTCATAAGATACACGCACTTAGAAACTCACACACTGATAGGTCTTTCACTGCTTTAAGTAATTGATATACACAATTGAAACAATGGCAAGAAATGTTTTTATATCAGCCATAAATTTAAAGTTTAATTATAATTTAAAAGAACTGATAGTGTATTCATGAAATTACATTAAATACCTTGCTTTGACCTGCGTTTAGTTTTCGCCGAAAGCGTCTGGCGCTTCTCAGCAATTTGGATTGCACGATGTCTTCCTAGATTTGCACTTGGAACATAGTCTGGATTTCCTGGGATGTTGCTTTTTGCCTCTGAAATTCAGCAGATATTATAGCCACAAGGTAAGTCTGACTAAAGTACACGGTGATTCATTAAAAAACATCCCCCTACATAAGTTAGCATAACTCATGTAGATGACCATCAATTTTATTGAAATTTCAGAACAATGACGCTTGATGTTCTAGCCAAGTGCTATATAAATTGTTTAACATTCAAAGCCAAAATGACGTAACGCGAATGACGAAACTAATGACGTCACGACTATCACAACAAAATGGTGTTTACCGCAGAAGATAAACACGGTCGTACGAACATTCATTTCATCGAACCGGACGTTAAGGTCAATGGACAATATTACAGAGATGTTCTACTAAAACAGGGCCTTTTACCAGACATTCGTGACATTACCGATGAGTATTTAATCTTCTAGCAGGATAGCGCTCCTGCGCACAGACCACGGGACACTGTTGCGTTACTGGAAACTGAAACACCTGTTTTCATCCCGCCTACTTTGTGGCCACCCAACTGTCAACTGATTTAAATCCAGTGGTCTATAAGATATGGAGTGTCATGCAAGAGAAGGTCTACAGATCTCGAATATGTGATGTCAGTGAGTTGCGAAGTCGAATTGTGGAGGCATGGGACCAAATGGATCAGCGCATCATTGATGAATCAATCAAACAGTGACGTACTCGTCTTCGCGCATGCATAGCTTCCAAAGGGGTCAATTTGAACATAAATTTTAACTTTCCTAATGTTTAGAAATAACTCACCTGTCTTCCTTTAAAATTTCTTTCACATAGCATGACATTCGACGGAGTTACAGTGAAATATGCAGGGGGACGTTTTTTAATGAATCACCGTGTAGAAGCTCTAAATGATAGCTAGACTTAACTTAACCTAACCGACGAAAGGTCACCACCGAGGTGGATACCTTGTCATCGTATCTGTCTCGTCCCCGACGGGATCTGCTTCAGCAGATCATCTGCCTTCTTCTCTCCCTGGTTTCTTGGCAACTTGGTATCTCTGGACAACTATGCCGACACGAAATATCGCTCGTTAATAAATTGGTGCCCTGCGCATAGCTTTTAGGTTGGGTTTTGAATTTCGATATTGCGATTTTGATTACTCACCCTTGACACACAAGTTCGTAGGTCCACGCTGGCCTTTACCAGACCACTATTTTCCACTGGCACAAGGCATGCCAATCAACGTTGTTATGTAAGCATGAACGCCTTACCTTTCGTAATCTAGTCTAGAGTAAATAAGTCAACATATGGATTATTATTCACGTTTTACTATAATACGTGTCATTGGCGCATGGAAGAACGAGTGCGGCGGTAGATCGATAAATCTTAAAGTAATTTCTTTGGGAATCATGCATCAGAAGAGATCCTTAACAACATTTATCCTAACTCAAAGAATCCGCCTAGATCAGTATTGTAATGCGCTGAGACACATATGAAACGCATGGCACCACATACAGCGCAGGAGTTCAATTTTTAGGCGTACTTACTGCTTATGAAGTGTGTCGAGCAGACATAGAGATGACTAGCTTTTTTAGTCGTCTGATTCTTTGTTGTTCTGCTTCGACCAACTGCAATCAGCCATGCTTTCCGTCGACTTGGCTGAACTGGAACGAGGAATAATCGCCTCTCTGCAGTTCCTCTGTTTTCAGAGTTGCATCCAACTACGCAACAATTCACTCGCATTTTGGAAACAGAGGTTTGACTGGAAGTCTAAGAATAATTTAAAGATCTTGGCGTGCTCGGTAAAATTCACAACTAGGTTACTCAATAGCAATGACGGTATTAGGCTAGAATATGAAAATTTATTTAGCAAGGTGCCAAGGTCATAGTCTCAGAGTCAATGAATCGAGCAGATTAATTTCCATTATTACCACAGCGACCTGTCTGAATAGCATTCACATGAAAATACCCAAGCTAATTTATGTTAACCGTTGGTGTGTTGAAAGTGCGAAATGTTATTATCAAGCAGGCCGTAACGACTGCAGCAAATTTTAAACGACTCGATGCACTCAAGTTAGTGGCACACACATTATGTCTGCGCGAAACAGTTTATGATATTGTGATCTTAACAGAGGCTTATCAGAGACTCTTACAGGTTATAGAACTTCAGGTATCACGTGATTTTTCTGAAGCCACTCGACCATCTTGGCGACTTGCTTGGCGGCCGTCTTTAATCATGCATTGGTCTTTACTAAACTCGGCATTCTCTCCTATAGCGCTTTGTTGTCAACTGCTTCCGGTGGCTTCCTCACTTCCACTAACTGAACAAGGAGATCTCCGTCTAGTTTATAGCCTATTATAGGAGGTCGCTGTTTGGGAAAGTATGAATAGAAGCACAGACACAGAGTCGTACCAGGCCGTGGAAGGACATGTAGTGATCTTCAAACAGGCGTTTCATCTTAAAATAAGATACTTAAAGATAGTCAATGTTGACACGGGATATCGACACGATAGCTCTTAAGATTTCAAGCACATAGTTATATTTGCATACAGTCCAAGCACTAGGCTTTTCGAAGGCGAGCTCGCGAAGATATAGGCCTATCTGTTAATATACAGGTCAATACTACTTTTGTACTCAAACAGTATTAGCATTATTATTTTCGAAATATTGACATTGAACAGTTGTAGGGATAGCTCTTTTTAAATTCGAGTTGGAATCGAAACATCCAGTGTAAGCACGAAAGCAATGACGTTGCCATTGGGAAGCCTAGCCACATACTTTGATACTTTGTTTATACCTTGACTCCCTCCAGAAAGGGCGACTATAGATTAAACACTGCTTATTTTGCGTACGCAATTAAAATCCTGGCAATCAGTCTCAGCCTGAGACGGATTGCAGATGTAAAAAGGCAGTCACGGAGACACCGGACCATTTCCTGAGTCTGAAAGTTCGAGGTAGGCTATATGACCAGAAGTCGGTTGAAATAGCGCTACATGCGTTAAGTTGTTGCTGTTTCATGTCCACTGTCTTACTGCTAGCACTCATTCATTTAATGTCAACTTTCGATATCATGTAAATTTAAAACATTACACATTATGATATTACAACTTTCTATGTTAATTACTCTTAAAGATAATGTAAAAATTTTAGATAATGAGTTATCAACCAATTCGTTGTGATTATAAGTACGAACTTTTATCGAGCTACTGTGGTCCACGCAGAGATGACTTACCGCTGCTACAAAGTTTTGGTCTGTGCAATTTCCATGGAGTGCTTTTGGAGCAGCTGGACTTAGACTTTGGGCTTTTAGACAAACTATTAGCCAACCGAATTATATCCGGCGCAGAGCTAAAGACTCTAAAGAACAATAATTCCATGTACCATAAGCATAGATTGCTATTGAACTGGGTCAACGATAAAGGCAAGATGCCAGAATTCTATGATGCTCTCGAAGGAACTCAACAGACACACCTTATCAACTACACAAAAAGCTTTGGTTGTACGTATGCAATTACTACAATATCAAAGATTTGGGATGCATGCATGCATCCCAAATCTTCGGCATGTGTAAGTGTATATGATGAGCTGCATTGGATACCTGTAGAATGAAGAATAAGACTTAAATTGTTGAAATCAGATTAGGACTTAAACTGGCGTATGTCCCCTCAAAAGTTTTCTATTTGTAGTCCTATTCAGTATTCTTAAGCACCGATAATAATCTTGTCTTTTACTTTTTTATGAATTCGAGGCTGATTACAATTAGCCATACTGTTACCCGTAATCTAAATATCTGCTCTCTTGTCCAAGATTCTATTTTAATTTGTACATTTGAATCTAAATTTTACTCTCTGTTAGGCGCAGTATTTGTAACTAGTTAACAGGAACAGCCTAAGGTGTTCTTTGACCACTTGTAATTTTGCGCTGCTTAAAAGGGAAGCTTTAAAATTGGCTTTGAAATTCCGATCATCTAAATACTCAAGAATGTTCGGCAGCAACCTTTTTCAAAAGTATAAATTTATCTAATGCTCCAAAGTTTCTTTCCTACATAAATTGTTTTCATAGTTGCTCTACTTCTGCTACAATTCCAACCAACATATTACATAATAGGCTTTCAAACATATATGCAGAAGTTCTATTATACGCAGAAATAAGCTGTGAAATATTAAGAATTGTTGTACATGTAAAGTTCCAAGACGACTTAATGCAATGTAATGAAATGTAACAAGACATTTAAAAAACGCCACTTAAGAGTCTCTCAGAAGAGCTCAACACGTGACCATCAAACAGCTGAAAAGTGCGTCCTTAAGAGTCTAGAGAAAACCAAAGTAAAGTAGGTAAAACAATTCACCGTTTCTTTATCCGAAACAGAGGCGGATTAAGGCATGTTCAACATGTTCGGCCGAACAGGGCCCCACACTTGAGGGGCCCCCACAAATGCCAAAGAATTTTTTCCAATATTTTAGAATTATTATTGTTATTTGTTAAGTCTAACAGTAAAAATGAGCAAAAAACTCAGAATAAATTATTAGAAACTGCTCATTTTAATACACACAAAAAACGACTTTTGCACTTGTGTGGGCCCCTATTAAAGTTTCTATTATCAGGCAGGTTCATCTCAAAATCAGCCGAAAACGAAACGAATCAGTTTTCTGACCTAGCAAAGTCATTTGCTCATGAACAGACAAATGAAACATCCTTTACTGGTTAAAGACAAAAAGGACTCAAATGACATCTTTCCAAATGTTGAGACAGCATTGTGAATATAGGCCTATCTTGTTCTGATGGAGACAAACTGCAGCAGAGAACGTTCGCTTACAAAACTCAAATTGATTAATAACAGACCGAGAGCGTCAATGTCGAAGACAGACTGGTTAGTTTGACATTGTTGAGCATCGAAAGTGAGATACAATACAGTACCATACTTAAAATTCAGAACTGCATATTGAAGTCGGGCAACCAGTAAGAACCATAGGTAGACTGGAAGAGGCAAGTTTTCAGTTTAGAGCGAACATGAGGAGGTAGAGAGTACCAGATGGAGGGACCGAAAACTGTGAGTCTGTGACAAGACAAGACGTGTAGGTCTACCAGAAACAACATAGGCCTACTTTCCAGCAGATGTTGATCGAAGAGAGGAGCGGCCTTTAACAGAGTTTCAAGATGTGACCATGGAAGATAAGTAGGAAGGCAGATGATCTGCGCGTGCTCTGTACACGAGGAGTGCCAGCATGAAGCGGACACGCTCACAGACAGGAAGCCAGCGCAGAGAACGAAGAGCAGGTGTGATATGGACTCGGTAAGAGAGTCCATGACACAGTCTTGCAGTTTGATGCGTTATTTTGTTTAGAGGAAGCAGTGTGCATTCAGGGAGACCATAGAGTAAAAAGTTGCAGTAGTCAAGTCGCGTCAGAATAAGGCAGTGTATCAGTGTTTTCAGTTACGCTGTGCCAAGAGTAGGGCGAAGCTGTCGGATTCTCCTGAACGTGAGCTACATTTTGACGAGATAGCCAAAAGGCTCGCAACGTGTGGGCCTACATGTATGTGTGTACAATCCATGACAATTTTAGCGATATTGATTGTCATTGACATTTCATAATTTTTTTGCTCTTAACTCTCTAACTGTTAGTTTTGCTACAAATGTAAACTGCAAACACTGTGTCCAATCAGTCAAGACTATTATTATTGTTAGCCTAAGCCTATTAGGCCTACTTTTATTTTCTGTATTTTGGTAAGCCTGCAGTTGTAATATTCTTTTACCACGACTCCCCCCACGAGTCACTCTAATATTGTTAAACCGTAAAAGATGTATGCTTTAAGTTAAAGTCTTTAACACCAGATTGGATAATTATAAACCCTACTGATATTGTACAAAAAGAAAGAAGGCACGAATTATAATAATAGAAGAATATTGATTCGTTGAATATAACATGTTTTATGTCTACTTTTGTTGTGATTCTGTGGGCTGGGCCCCCAGTCTTACTGAACAGAGCCACCACATTTGCTAATCCGGCCCTGATCCGAAACATTGCATCTAAATATCTTTTTTAAGAATAAAACCGACGAAGAACCTTTAAATAATAATATACGCTTGCTGATATCCTGACTTATTTATTAATTAGTATACAAGGCTGAGTTTGGCCTGAATTGGCCACTGACACAGAAACAAACTACCCAGCTGGACAGGAATCAGGAGATTCTAGTTGAACTACTTGACATTTCTCCGGAACTGGCTGATCAGCTCTACTCAAGTGGCGCGATAACCAGGAGGCACAAGGAGTACATCTGTTCAATATCATCTCTCGCTTTTCGAAATACAGAGTTTCTAGATATCCTTCGACGTCGCAGTTTCGGGAACTACAAACAAACGATTGAATGCCTGCGAACATCAAAGCAATACGTCACAAGGAAAGTTGCAGATATTCTTGAAAATGGAGGTAACTGTATATAATTCTTTACCTGCTGCATAAGTTACTTACCTACTATGCACCGGTTTAAAACTCGCGTAAAATGTTACACTGGACTAATGTTTTTATGGGAAAAGTATCTCATATAACGCAACACATTCACAGTTTTCAAAATCTGATGTAAAAATTGTGGGATCCTCTTAGCGTTACTTGTTCTTTGGTTCAGCCTTTGGATAGGTAAGACATTTGCTTGATTCAATCGAATTACTGATTGTAGTCTTGTGTTCAATAAAAGGTTTCAATTCAAACTTCTATAAGTTTTTAAAACTTAGCTTATATCATAATGTGGTGCCTGGACTATTAGCAACCCTGTTCTTGGGCGCTTGCCAAAATTCCATCTGTAACTGCGTATGAAAGATTGCTGCTAACCTGCGAAAATTCTCGCATGTTTCGAACTATTTGCAAACCACGCTGCTCTGGCTTCCGGTACAGAACAAGATTACCTTCAAAATCCTCTTTACGTGAAGAGCTGTGATAGACGATTCGGTACGGCACGTGATTACATCGGAGAGCTCAAGTTCCTGTTTCCTAGTTGATGGTCATTGTGTTCGGCGGCCCATGGAGACTTGCTGGTCCCGCGCTTCCGTCGACGATGCGGGCTCGTCGTGCATTCTCATGCACTGGACCAACCTCCTGGAACAGTCTATCATTAAACCAACGCACTACTTCGTCACGGACAGTTCAAGAAACATCTTAATACCGATTTAAAAAAATTAATCGATTAATCTCCCAGAATTAATTTCGACTAATCGATTAACTTCACTGTATTTGATACTTGTGACAAACTGTTGAAAATGTAGTCACTGAGTCAGTTACTACTTTCTTTTTTCACTGCTGAAGAGCTACAGTAATTTCGACTGCTAAAGTTCAAATTGTCAGACTGAAAATGTAGTCAGTAGTTATCACCTTCTATCAGCCACTGCCAAAAAATTCAATCATTCCACAATCCACATGTTAAAGTTAAAATTGCAAATAGTCAGTAAGTTTATCTTAGCCACTGATACAGGCAAACCAGTGCAGTCACATTTTCAGTCATTAGGAACGTGCAAGCAATCTAATGCAACTGATTTTAGTTTCCAGTCTGAATCTATACCACAAAAGGATTAATTGTTAATTGACGTCCAAAAAACAATAGTTAGTGCCAAACTCTCACAATTCACCAGACTTTCCTTTTGCTCGTGCAGCTTCGCGTTGTACATGTACATCTGTGCAGTTATTCTGTCTATCGTTCAGCGACTAGGTAAGGGGTAACTGTTGCTTTGGAGGGCTATGCGTAGTACCGTCTATAGACCAGCAATGTCCAGCATCTTCTACTATAGCCATCGGACGCCCTGAACTAGTGATCCACTGGGCGATGGCTATCTTTAAATCTTCCCAAACTTTATCACTCTGACCGGATAAATAATTAATTTGTTATTGAACAACGCTTCTCGCTAGCTTTGTTATTTCGTTCATCAGCAACAAGAACGCGTTGATAGACCGCCGGATGTTTGTGCTGAAGTTGATATGTCAGCGATGATTTTAGTTAGCTTACCACGGTAAGCGAACTGTTTATTGCAATGAAGACAATTAATTTTTTCGCCATCTTAGACTTTTCCATCGGCATTTATCGTAAATGCAAACTGATCGCTTAATTTTCCACTCAAACGTTTCATATTATCACTGTTGGTCACGTTGTTTACTCCGGAAGTGGGTCGCTCGACGTCATAAAGTAGAGTAAGAGAATTAATCGAAAATTAATCGAACGTGCCGAAATTAATCGTTCGATTTATTAATCGTTAAAATTCGCAGTCCTAATCATAAGACACCATTTGAAATATGTAAGATTACCATCTATAGCGCCTTATGAAGTTCTTAAAAGGCGCATCGCAATAGCCAGATACATAGCCTACATACATGCAATGCTACATACATAAATGCATATATACATAGGATATACAAAGCACAATGTAAAATGTTTAATTTTTTGCATATAGGTCTAGTTTGATTCTGTGGCATAAAGATATCTCAAGAAACTTAGACTTAGACTCACGGAATGTGCGCAAATGGTAATCAAAATCAAGAAGACTTAGGTCTATTCTGTAGCAGAAACAGTAGCGAGTCAGGTGAACCAGAGCCAGTAGCGCAATTATAGCCACTGGTTAGCCAACTGTGTTCGCATCGTCGTTGTTCCACAGATAAAACCAATGTTTCTAATTTTAGTTGTTGGACACATCGAGTCCACTCTGTCTGATGGATTGTGTCCTGGAAATTCGTCGGCAGTGGAGTTTTTGGAAGGAACATTTGAGGTGGCGATACCACCAGACGCGCCAAAAGTACATCTAGAACTAATATTTGCCAAGCCTGAAAATGAAAAGATTATTCTGTATATTTATATAAGAAACGTAAGCGAAACGTTACTAGGGCATGAAAATGAAGACCTTCGTGTCTTAGTTGAGGATTACATTCACAATCTGCAGCCTCGGGAGCTTCATTGGCACGAAGATGACTACAGGAAATGCAGAGGATATTTTGAAAGCGTGTCTACGAAAACCGTAAGTAGTAGCCTATAGGCCCTAACAGATATTAATTTTAGCAGTTTTTGAACTGAGTTTACTGTAGTGTAAATGTTAGAAGCACTTTACAGTTGAAAAGATGCCGCCTATGTATGAAATATCTAGATATTAAAGCAAATGTCTCTCTTTAGTGCTGTATAAGATTGGACATGACCAAATTTATAGACACATTTAAATCACGATATAGAAGATCCTCATAAAGTATAAGCTTACTTTCAACGTCTGTAGATTGAAAGCATTCTGAGAAATTTTCAAAATCCCGTAAAAGAGAAATTTCTTTTTCTTTTTCATAGTATGAATATTAAAACGCGGATATTTGTTAAAAACATATATATATAGAACTATTTTAAAACTACCAACATTTTTTGCTCCCACTGGTAGTCAGTGGGTATCAAAATGATACCATACAATTTATCATTGTGATGCCTAAACAAAAGTTAACTTTAAAAAAATGTTTTCTTGTAGGAATGGCTTCTGTTAACACTTATCTTTAAACTTTCCCTGTCCTATTATTCTATGTCCTGGAATAATGCAGCACAAGGCATAGCACTTTAGCGGTTTTTGAACAGTATGAAAACAGTAGCGTTGTCTCAAAGTTCAAACACTGAGCACAGTTTTCACGACCCTTGTCATGCTAACTCACACCTAACGTTTCTACATGAACCCTGCAGGTCTTGTACAAGGTCAAGCACCACAGGTTCTCCTTGCTTTTGCTCTCTTTCCTGATCCTCTTGTCTCTCAGTGTAAAATTTCCAGATGATAAACATATAATGTTTTGCTAGCAGTTGCTTAATTTTTCTTAAACAGCATTTCATATTTACATATTTTTAACAATTTCTATTGGGCAATTTTAATTCCTATTTATCATTTTCATTTGGGGTCAGAATGACCCCAGTGGTAGTTAGTGTTGCAAATCGTTATAATCGCCATCTGGTGATTTAAAATGGTACAGATATTATAGAATCTTACAAAGAATGGTTGTCAATGGAAAGTCAAGAAAGAGTGGTGAGGCATGGAAAATCGTTTGGGGTCATTTTGACCCCAATGGTAGTTCCAAGGTTAAAACAATTTCATTGTATTAAACGGTAGCAAAGTTTAGGCCTACTGACAACGCTAGTTTCTTACATTCACTGTACTGTATATGCTTTCCTTTGTAGTTATCTGATCTGCCGAAAGAAATAGACCTAATGGAGACGATTCTATCCAAAGCGTATGCACTGCACTTCTGGTTACGGCCTCGTCCAAGTGAACAGGAAATATTCGTGTCATTATCATCTATCTGCAACCTTTCATTCGCCATACTGATTAGAAGAAGATTTAGAAAGACAATACTACCATTTATTAGAGGTATACGCCTAAGCGCAGCTAATTTATGCATATTAAATAAATCTTCTGCTGTTACGCAAACGTGGGTTTTCTAAAATTGTCTAGCATGTATTTCCCCCAAAATCATCTGACGCATCGCATAGCGTAAAATTCTTGTAAAATTGTAAAGCTTGTAAACTTCTTTTACAAGCTTGTTTAAAAGTTGCTCACTCAGTTTACACTTTGACAAAAATTTGATTGATTGTTTAAATGATCAAGAATTTGACACTGTTGTAGAGTACTACAGAATTCTGAAGAAAAGATCTGCAATCATAAGAATTAACAGACTTTTCTTGTTAGAAAATATGAAGCCGAAGAATAGTTTGATCAAACTATTGTTCTCAGCTAATTGTCTAACCAAGTCGCAGGTCGCTTTGATAAGTCGCTTACGGTTCAGAAAAGAAAAGAATCACGAACTGCTGAAACTCGCGAGAAAGCTATCTGCCAAGAAACACTTTTCTTTCGTCGATTGTCTGTGTTCAAACGGTCAACACGAGGTTGCAGATGTTATAGAAAAAGGAGGAGGTAAGTTATGCTTGGATCTATAGTCAATTATTCTATTTTATTCTATTATATTGCTGACACAGTTCAAGCCAGTCTAGTCTAGTCTAGTGTACAAACATACATGTATGCACATATGTATGACATTGTATGTATAATGGATATTGATTGGTCTGAAGTAAGGTACTCTTGTACTCGTAATGATCCTGTTGGCTCTTACGAGCTATTCATATCCCAAATAAAAACTGCCTATAATACCGCATTTCCCTTCAAAAGGCAACTGGCTAAACCACAAAAGAAATCTAATCAATCCCCTGGCCTTCTGATGTTATGTTGATATATTATGTCAAAACTACACATGAAATTTATCAAAAATCCCTCCTTTGAAAATAAATCAAAATTTACTTCTTATAGAAATAAATTCAAAACAATCCGAATCAAAGCTGAAAAACTTTTTTACGAATCTGAATTTCTCAAATATAATCATGATCTCAAAAGGACTTGGCAAGTGATAAGAGACATAATAAACACCCGGGACAAGAATATTGGCATCAGCAAGCTACGTATCAATGGTAAGAGTGTGACTGATGCAGGCATTATATCTGAGAAATTTAATAACTACTTTATCAACGTTGCTCAAGATCTGGTTAACAATGATATTCACACATTATCTTGATCCACAAATTCCGACATATTTTGCCATCTACCCAACTTCTCCCGCTGAACTATAATTATCAATCAATCGTATGCTTAAAACCTCTCATTCTGCAGGTCTTGATGAGATCTACCAACTATCATGAGCCAATTATTTGAAACCGTTGCCGATGCATTGGCTGAAATCATCAACTGCTCGATCCACATTAAAAACATCTCCAAAAAATAGCTAAAAGTGTGGGTGTCTTGGCACGCATTGCATATCTACTTCCTCCACGTATTAGACTCAGCTTATACTACTCTATTATCCACCCCTATCTGTCATATTGTAATGTTGTTTGGGCATCTAACTACTCCTCTAGACTAACCAGACTGATTTCACTTCAAAAAAGAGATGCCAAACTTACCTTGGGCTTCCAAACCATGCTCCATCTCAACTCCTTCTATCTAAATTAAGCATCCTTAACATTGAACAGATTAAAATCATGCAAACCTCTGAACTTATGTTTAAGCACATGCATGATCTCCTACCGCATGCCTTTGATGACTCTTCACTCTGACCCATAACTTGAACCCGTATAATGTCAGATCTTCAGCCAACTATAGAGGGATTGCTACTAGAACTAATACTCGTAAGTTTTCAATCAAAAGTGCGGGCCATAGGACCTGTAACAACGTACCTTTGGTTATTCTGAACTCCCGTTTCACCTTATTTAAACGCAAACTTAAAAAGCATTTGCTACAAGATGTTTCCGGCTAAAAACTTCTTAAACCATCCATGAGCAGTTGAGCACTCAACCCATCTACTCTTTATTTTTTATTTCCTTGTAAATATTTGACCCTGTGGCTTAATTAAGATTTTTACATGCTTTATGTGGACACGCACGACATTACCTTACGAATTAGTTTACTAAAGACTTAATTATCTTATGAATCTATTTATATAACCTGTTGCCGTCTATTTTTCATTTGTGCCTGGGTTACCCTGCTAGCGGGACAGTAGTCCCTTAAAGGTTCCTTCTTTTCTGTTTGCTACCTGCAATATTTATTGATGTATAAATATGATGTTTTGTTACTTGAAGCAATACAAAACCATGGTTATGATATGTGTATGCTTGTGTCATCAATGTGTAAGAGGGTTTCTACAATATGTGGTACTTTTGCCACAGATTTTAAAGAAAAAATCAATAACGATTTTTTTGTACTTTTGTATTCCTATTACTACTATCAAGATGTTTGACATGCAGCAATGCACAGAAGTCAATATTTCTGTTACAAGATAGCATAAAGCATACGAAAAAATAAATGAGATCATCAACCAGAAACATAATCATTATCAAAGTTCACCTCATTATCGATTCTTATCAGGACGCACATATCCATAGTCATTGTCAGCTTGTTTTAGAAGAGTAAATGGAGAAAGAGCTCCGGCATCTACTTGTTTCTTCCTAGATAGTGAGTTCTTTGTCTGAGATTGAGCCGTCAGCCAAATTGCTACCAAGAGAGCAATGTTGTTGCAGCGACACTAGTTGTTGCTGACAACAGAAAAGCAGCTGACTTGTCGGTCACAGTTGAAGATTCAGCTGGCTTTGAATATGTGGGAGTCGGAGTGGGACGGTGGTTAGACAACGGCTTACCTTCACAGTTTCTGCCTCTCCACTACACACTGCTTTATCTAACTAGAATAATGTATCAGGCTGACTGTGTCGTGGATTATCTAATTGAGACCATTTCCCACCTGCTATTATATTATTCACGTTTTCTACACTGGCTTCTCACATATGAGTTGTATCCGCTTCAAGCTGGCATTCCTCCCATGCAGACAGCGGCGCCGCCAGGATTTTAATTGTGTACGCACAATAGGCAGGAGACCACACGGAGGCCGGGGCCCGAGACGAAGGTATGTGGGGTGCGATGAACGAGCGTCCAAAGGACGATCGCTGAGGCGCGCAGCGCCGACAGGGGGATGTGTCCCCTCCCCACTAAAAACTTTTTAAAATTTCCACACTGTAATGGTAGCATTTTAAGTAGTCATCTGAACAAAACTGCTTTATAATTTTATTGCTTCCTTTAGTAGGAACCAGCTGTCACTCGTAGCTAAGATGTACATCGTACCCCTAGAACTTTATAGTTCTATGTCCACTTTTTGCGAAACGGAGAAAAACGATTTTTAAGATTTGCTGACAAACTTTTTTTGCTCTCTTTTATTGATGTCAATTAAATTAAACTTTTTGGAAAACAAAGTTTTCTCTTAGTACGATTATATGTGTATTTCGATCATAATGTAAACCGATTGTGAGTAATTTGGCTATAATTATGGCAGAGGTGACTATTTTTTGGACATAGAGCTGTATAGCATTATTGATTGCAGACAAAGTGAGTGCTGTAGGTTCTAAGTCCAGTCACGTGTTAAGATCTCTCACTGCTATTGGATATTGACAAAGCACCATATAATTCTTCCTCAGACCTCACTCGAACACGGTTATATCTCCAATTCACGTGATACAAAATTAATGATTCTATTGGATGACTGACTTGTTCCTCTATAATAGCTTTGAGACACTGTCCAAATTTGTGGACATAGAGCTTTATAGCACTCACAGATTGAGCTGAAGAAAGCGTCTTCAGTTAAGCTAGACTCTTCAGGAAATAGCCCCTGTCATCCCGGTAACGGATATAGCGTTAGGTTGATTTTTCAAAAAGTGGATATAGTACCTTATAGTTCTAGGGGTACGACATGTAGTTTGAGTCGTGTTTGAGTTTGACTGCAGACAATATTCGCAAACCAGACATTTATTTAAATTAATATAAAAACTAGAAAATACGTTCAATTTCCAAGAACGCCATAAGCCTTAAGGTAAACATATTGCTGACCAGACACAATTAGCAGAAATAGTTTACAAATGGTATACAAACCTAGCAAGAAGGATTCAACTGTATACCAAATCGTGGAGCCATGTAGTAAAGACGTAGTTTACTTAATGTTCAAGAAACAAAACATTTCGATATTTTGAAATTTGAAAGATAACACTCGAGAGACGCCATTTACGTGTGCAGATATAATAATTTTGTACAAATATCGTATTATCAGTAGATTATAATCACTATTATGTGATAGAATCATAATATATTAAGTAACATCATTAGACTATATAATATCATTGTATATTATAACAGTTCATATAATACTATAAAGTCATCAACTCAAAACTATTAATATTTAGTTATATTTCTGGGGAATACAACCTGGGGAACCTTGATTAAACACTCATTACTGAACAAGAAACCTTTCATCACTGCACTTTTCAAGTTATCACTGCAATATTTTGTGTAGCACTGCACGTTAAAACAATCCGTGCCATCACCATGTGGTTATATTCCCTGATGCACAGTAAATCTGGAGGCTTCGTCTAATGATCGTAGGCCTATACGACAACGAGCAGCATCATTTGGAAGATTTAGTAGGGTCTGTCGAAATCGTTTTAGGGGTGGCCTGCTGCTCGAAATTATTTTCTTATATACTATAGATTTCTAACCAACAAGGTCCAACAATATCGATCATAGGTCTACTTGAAAAATTATTCGAAACGAACTGTTGTAAATAATGACGTTTCTGACGTGCTTGCACTACTATGCTTAGTAAGTTACCGTAGTCGGTTCCGTAGTCTACTACTACAAATTCACTAAATGTAAATCTAAATGTAAGAGGGTTTAGAGGTTTTAAGGCGTTGTAGGTAAGAGATACAGTTTTGTAATGATGCGCTGAGGGACTATTAACCATTGAAGTGATTTGAGAACAAAGGTTACGTGGTGATGTTGGGGAGTTTTGGTGACTGTTTGCAGACGTTTCATTTGAGAAGAGATGATGTTGTAAAAAAGGGAGTTACAGTAGTCGAGTTTGGAATGAACAATTGAAGTGGTTATTGTACACGCGGTCTTGTAGTCAAGTATTGGGCGCAATTGACAAAGGTCACGGATGTGCATACAGCAGGTGCGAGATAGCTGGGTGATGTGATCGGAAAAGGTTAGGTTCTTATCGAAAATGATTCCAAGATTGCGTACAGGAGAAGAGTAAGGTACGGGAGAAGTGAGATCTGTTGGACAAAGGTCGGGAGGATAGGCTAGTTTGTTTAATTGCTCGCGGAGGCTAATAATGAAAAGTTCTGTTTTTGAAGGGCTAAGACATAGCAGGTTAGCTGTCATCCAGGCTGAAAGCTGAGTGATGGTGTTGCGTAAGTGATTTAGTGCATCTGGAAGGCAGTGAGGGGGAAAAGATATGAAGAGTTGTATGTCGTCGGCATAGATGCCCTCACCTTTGATCCCGTCAGATTAATTACCGACCAATTTCTGTCACCCCAGTACTATCAAGGATGGTGGAGAGAGAACTGGTGCAGCGATACATTTACCAGGCGATTACAGTTCCGCCGATTGCTGGCCTCCTTCAGGACCAGTATGCCTTTCGTCCTACAGGTTCTACTACCTCTGCGATTATCTCTATACTTCATCACGCTTCAAGTCTCCTTCAAACAAACAATTACGTATCCCTAATATCGCTTGATTTTTCAAAAGCTTTCGACATGGTACGACACTCAACCCTTGCCCTTAAGCTATCAGATCTTGACATTCCAGACTTTGTCTACAATTGGCTATTAAATTTTTTCAAGGACAGAGGGCATGTGACTAAGTTCCAGGGGGTGTTGTCCTTGCGGCGGACTATCAACGCTAGCAACGTACAGGGATCCGGGATCGGGCCATCGTCTTATATCATTAACGCTTCAGATCTTCAGCCGATTCACCCCGAGAATCACATGGTAAAATACGCAGACGACACGTACCTACTAATTGGTTCTTCGATGCGGGAAACAATTAGTCAAGAACTTGCCTCCGTTAAGAGCTGGGCATCGCGTAACAATCTCCGACTGAATTCACAAAAATCAAGAGAAATGATAATATCTCGTCGTCGGGATGTGAAAGTCCCAGAGTTGCTGATGGGAATGGAAAGAGTAAATCTATTAACATACTTGGAGTTACCCTGAACTCTGAACTTCGAGTCACTACTCATGTAGACGCCACACTTTCCTCCTGTGCCGGGTCTCTTCATGCCTTAAGAACGTTAAGGGCACATGGATTACCACCTGAGGCTCTTCATGAAGTGACCAGAGCTACTACAGTCTCCAGGATGATGTACGCTGCCCCTGCCTGGTGGGGCTTTACAACTTTCATTGATCGGGTCAGGATCGAGCGTCTTTTGGCAAGGTGCCGCCGATCAGGGTACCTGAGTGAAGACTCGCCAACTGCTGCTGAAATGGCGGACCAGGCTGATGATCGCCTTCTGGCCGCTGTTTCCAGAAACGACTTCCATGTTCTTCGGCCGCTCTTTCCTCCGATTATTGATCGTCATTACAAAATGAGACCACGCCCTCACAACTTTGTACTACCCACTAAAGATGATAAACTTTTTATCTCACGAGTCCTGTTTTAAAAGCCATCCTCTGACCACTAATGCTCATAAATCTCATCCCACATTACTCTCTTAATTAACTTAGCAATTCATCAGGCAATAGTTGATAACAATTTGTTGCCTTATTGTTGCTCTAACATTGGCTACTCGTTATATGATACAATCTTGCTTAGCATTCATTCGTAACTTTTGTTAAATTGCAATGTACCTGATAGCGGTGTGTCTATCAGTTTTGTTACCAATAAAACGAATATAATAATAGAGGTGATAACAGCAGAGGATGAGGAAATGAGTTTGCTGAGTGGGGAGGTGTAAAGCATGAACAGCAAAGTACGGAGAACAGAACCTCGAGGTACACCTCAGGTGAGCGTGTGCGGATTAGATACGAGACCAGCGGCATTGACAGTGAAAGAGCGTGAGGAAGGTATGAGATATAAACCACTGGAATAATAATAATAATAATAATAATAATAATAATAATAATAATAATAATTATAATAATAATAATAATAATAATAATAATAATAATAATAATAATAATAATAATAATAATAATAATAATAATAATAATAATCTTCGTTTAATATTTTCATTCTGACAATTACGCAGGATGATTACAAATCAGTATGAACGGATGATCACAAGTTATTACAGGAGTCGAATTTAACTGTATACGGTAGCCAATCAAGGCACCCATCACGTCCTACATCTCATTTTACCAACGCGCCATCCCGCGAATGATAGGCTGAGTGGACCTCTGGGAGGGTTGGACCCCCAGATGGTGTTGGACTGCTTGTTGACCTATTTTAAAACTAGTACATAAGTTATTATAATTTTGTAACTTAATAATATTTCACTTTTTTCATTTGCAATTTTTCATTTCTTAGCCTTTCAGCGCTCTACGCACTTGCGGAAGTGCGTACGCCTAGCGGCGCCCCTGCATGCAGATCACATGCAAATCATCCATCAACGTACGTTTCTTTCACTTTTACACCCTGCAGCTCTGTTAAAGGACATCCTGTCTTCGATAAGCATCTGCTGGAAATATTTTTCCCTGGTAAACGTCTTGCTTATGGTCGATGTTCATTCATTGCTGCTGGTCCCTCCATTCTGGAGCTCTCTACCTCCTCACTCTCTTACTGAGACTATCTTTTACTCTAAACTTAAAACTTGCCTCATGCAGTCTGCCTATGATTCTTAATGTTTCGTGTTGCCCGGCTTCAATGTGCACTTCTGAACTTTGCATGGAGGGCCTATGTGAAATTACAGTTGTATTGCATAAATTGATATTAATATTATTTGATATACGTCGTATAAATTTGCGAACTTTGACTCCTCAATCTGTTAGGGCAAGAATTAAATTGACATATTTTAAGACAATTTTTTTATTTTGGCTACAGTCGCTGTGAAAGTTAAAATGTCAAACGCCAAAGAAGCAATGGAGAAAAATCTGATAGCAAGACTCAGACAGTTGCCTGTCGAAAGGCAAACGGAATTTGCAAATATAATGACTCTGTGCAATTTAAGAAACACAAAGTTAGCGACGATTCAAAAAGACAAATCTTCTGAGAATGGCAAAGGTATCGTTTTGTGGTTCTGGTGTAAATCCAAGGATCAAATGCGTCAGGTCATGCTGAACTATAAGGAGCTCATGAAAGAAATAACTGAGTTGATTAATCGTGTGAGACCTCGTTCACGCTTCACGACAGCCACCTATTCTCGATATCCTGTTAACTACTTTGTCTTTGCACCAACTGCAGTGATCGAAGATTCAGGCCAGTTTCGGAAAGAGACTCGTAAGTTCTTAGTTTGATCACAGACTTAGTTGCAAGCTTTTAGTTTAAGGCTATTAATGTGCATGATTGATGGTGCATAGGAAGTTGTCGTAAGCCGATAAGTAAGCATACCGCTAAATTATTTTGAGTACACTTTAATTTCACACGTGAAGAACCGACCACCGCGTCCCATCTGCAAGAGCCATAATAAATTGCAATGAAGTGGCATAGAAGGACCTATGCAAGAAGGATATGTTGAACAAAAAACGATTATTAAACGTCAATAGTATGTTTTCATAATTCACTGCAGAAGACCAGCCTGAGGTTCCAAAGTACTTCCGCTCTATTAAGTAAGTGGCCTTTATTTGCCTCTGACAAGCAATCGTAGTCTCCAAACTTCTAAAGCGCCAATCGAAAGCTAAGCACAGGAAAACCAGCTGATCCACGAGCACCGCATCGTGTCCATAGGATAGTCCGGGTTCTGTATAAGCATCACGTCTCCAACACGAAAGCATAATCAAGACATTATTATGTCAGTGTCGGAGGAAACGGGCTTGGTTGTCTGGATACATTGCACTTTGCGCCGGCGAATAGGACTTGCCTGAGTTCTTCGAGATATGACATCAGGTCCGAAGATTTGGCAGAGGCCATTTGGTGGCTGTTTTCACGCATAAACCCAAGCGCTAGTGTCAGACCTATGCCTGCTAAATGAGGACAAAATGCAGCCTGGAAACGAACCCAGATTAGATATGGTTGGAATCCTTTTTATAGAAACGGCAACGTTTTAAAATGGGGCGCGCTAGAGGCGATGACGATAATGGTGATGATGATTTCAATAATGACGTTAGCACTCAATCTTGAAGTGCGCAGATTTTTACATTAATAATTATATGTAACAAGATTAAATTTGTAGATTGTTTAATGTTTATTTTATATGCAAACGAGCTGTTCGTTACTTGGTTTGGTTGCAGTTATTCGTGATATCGTCATAGACCGACACACTTCCGGAATGTTGAACTTGCATGGAACGCGGCCTTTGGCTGTCGCAAGTTTAGGAGACGAAATTTACGTTCTCTTGTTCAAATCGATCGACATTTATCAGAGTCAACCTCCTTTTGGATTTCAAAAGAAAACTGCAATTCCGCCGCCTAATCAATGCAACAGCGAAATACTTCAAATGCCTAAGTACCACCCAGCAATATCTACTTGCCAGAAGTCGTTATGTGCCTATATAAGTTTCACAACTCCTGGGTGTGTGAGAAAACTAACAGCAAAGCACCACGTTCACTCATTTTGGATGTCAGGAATTGAACACATGATTAGTCTCTCCGTAATGAGCATAGGGCACGTAGTCATTTTGAAAGCAAGAAACGGAGTTACAGATGTTGCGAAAAGGTATACTGCCTACATTCCAAAGGCAGTTCCAGAGATTGCGTGTAGTTTGGAAATTTACAATTCAGAAGCAGTTCTCATTAGCCAGTGTCAGCTGAAGCCATTTATTAAAAACCCATTTATTGCTGTTGAAATGTCACCGCTAAAGATTGCGGTAATAAATTCTCGACATTGTTGTATTAATATTCTAAGCAAATGCTATAGAATTATTGACAGTCATGTAACGGCATTCAATGACAATTATGAAAGACTACCAATGAATAGCAGTCTACTTTATAAAAGTGTAACAAAGTATGCTGAAGATAAAATGATCGCATCAACTCACGACACTGTGGTCATGCTTGATTCGCATCTGAATATCGAAAGAATCCTGCATTCATTTAATCGTGCTTCCGAAATGGCCATATTTTACTGCAAAGAAAAGCGACAGTTGTTAATTTTGCAAGATCACTTCAACCATCTTCTTCAAAGAAACTCAGCTCAAGAGAGATTGGATTCCATTGAATGCTTTATACGAGTTCTTCACATAACATACGATGACGAATTTGACTAATTCAATGAATATATTATACTCGACATGCAAGAATTTCAGTTGGAAAGATAATCCTACGCCGATTTTACAAATAATGGGATGTCATCATGGAGCGTACAAGCCTTATGAAACATCACTCAAACAGAGAAAACAATTTTTTAAACTGAAACTTCAAGAAGATGAAATCATCAATTGTTTTTTTAATGTTAAGGCTTTATCTTTCTAACCAGGGCCTGATTATCATTTTGTAGTCCTGGTTCCAAATTTTTATTGCAGGCTGAGAATGGTAAGTGAAGGAAAAATGGAGGAAAGGTGGACAAGAGGAAGACCAAGACAGATGATGCTGGATTGGAAGATGACATGTGGATACAAAAGACATGTTGATACAAAAAGCTGAAAGAAGAGGCCCAACAACGAGAACAGTGGCGACATCAGACATTTGAACCTGCCTAAGAGGCAGAGAAACAAAAGAAGAAGGCCCCAAAAATATTTTCAACCAAAAGTGCTGACAAAATTTAAATTATAGATAGTTTGGGATTTAAAGATGTTTACGACTTGCTTTCTTAGTAGAAACACTGTCAACCATATTATCCTGCAAATCTAGCCCTTCGCACCATTTCACACCACCTTCGTAGATCTTAAAGCATTTTCTGGTTAAAATTCACGATAGAGCAGAAATTCGTTCCGAGATTTCTGTTGCACTTGGGACTGAGCTACACTGACCGCACACCGTCGGTGGAATGACGAGACGGCGAAGGAGACGACTAATCACACTTCAAACCATGGCGCTTTAGATGACTAAACGATCTTTCACCGCTGCAGTTAGACACAGGAAGTGTAAGATATATATATACAGAGCAATGCAAACATTCGGAAATCCTGATTGCAAATTCTATTCCTTCATTATTTGCAACTTGTGGAGAGGCAATGGTTGGCTGGCACTGACGGCAAATCGGCAATTGACTCAAAAATGCTCGCCATTGAATCCATTCGTCACAAAGTTTCCATATTCACATCTTTCGAATAAAATCTTATGCAGGAAAACCTGCAGCTGGTCGAGGGCAAGGGTGATGAATAGTAATGTGCACTTGACGCCGACGTCTGACGGTGATGGGCGGAAGAGGCTATCAACATCCTCAGCAGAGTAAACTGTCGTGAAAACCCTAACGGCCTAAAGGAACTCACGGTTACAAAGCTCATAATTGTCTTGGCTGTCGAGTTGCAAGTGACTATCATTGTTTGTTTGCAGCAAAACTAGCGTGATTAAGCATCTTTCAGTTACTACATGTCAACGATGTAGCCAGTGGCGGCCTTAGACAGTCTTTGACAATTTTGCGCTATAGGCGAGGACAAAACTGTTGCCCCTTACTCATAAATGACATCGTTTGACGGAAATGACCATCATGTATTTTTTTCGGAATTTGGCGCTCCTTGATAAGCGCCGCTCTAGGCAGCCGCCTATATCGTCTATAAGACTTACCTAAAGCCGGTGTCACGAAATAGAGTATCCCCATACATGAGTATCCCCTTAGCGAAATGAAGTATTCGGTTTAGTTTGCATTTTTGGCGGTTTCTAAGTGTATTCAGTCGTACTGTTTGGATTTATTGTACACATAACATTTTTAAGTAGCGTATCTTTAGTTTGTACGTCGACCTGAAATCAATTTACTTCGTTTTTGGTGATTTTGACTGGATTGTCGTCGAGGCTATCGTGATGCGTATGACGATGGGGGATAGAATGGTTTATCCCCTGGATACTCTAAAGCGGTTTATTCCATCCGGGGGGATAAATTCATACATCCCCCGGATAGTCTTAGGATGGATAGTCTATTTCTTGATACCGGCTCTGGATGTAGCATTTGAAAACTAAAACTATAGCTAAGGAAGGTATTAGAATGTATAGAATTTTTAAGATAGCATAAGGTAGGCCCCTTATTTGTGACAATTTCACAGGTCTGGGTCCGTGGAGATTTGAACTCTCTATCCTTTGGTATTGACAATCTACCACAATAACCATTAGACTATTATGCAGTTTCTGTACATATTGACGAAATTGTTTGAGATCATTGATTACAATTATGTTACAAACTGCTTCATGCAGAGCGATCGTTGTTTAGCGTTTTAATGGAAACGAGTCCTGTGTTCACCTCATTGAGAAAAAGCTAACAATCCCCAAGTGCTTATTGTTCTGTAATGATATTCATTCATTCATTCAGAGCATTTATATAGCGCCCCTTCAAGAAACTACTCAGGAGCGCTCCCGGCCCAGCCACGACTAAAGAAAAAGACTTGAGAAACTTGTAGAACCCTGTTAGATGGCTTACAAGTAAAAAACGGAGCTTAAGTGGTAGATCATTCCAGATGGGAGGGCCAACAACCGAGAGCAGCACGGCGCTGCCTAATAGCCAAGCGAGTTCGTGGAACAAGGAACTCACCCCTCGTCGCAGAGCGAAGCACCCGACGCGCTGGAACATCAGACACTGGGCGGCAATATTACCAATGCTTCAGAGTTACCATGATATGTGCTTGTATTTTGTCAAAGTAGTCTGGTCAAGTTTCGGTGAAGGGCAGAAATATTGCAAATGTCGTTAATTTCAAGAGTTACAGTAATGCTTGAAGTTATTCTTTAACTCTGATACGTTCATGCCACCAGCGTTGTTTTACATGATAGTGAAGTGCCTGCGATTCAATAATAGAGTCAAACTAACACCAGGCTTGATAAAGAAGCTCTTCTGCCTTTCTTCTTAGGTAAGTAAATGTAGGCCCTACAGGGAATCATCGCCCTTCGGTGTCAAACCCACTCCTCAATATATTCATCCAATCGCTTCTGTCCAGTGGCAGACAACAAGCTCAGCTTCTACGCATCTCGTTCGCACCAATCTCTGACATCCTCCAACCATTCTTTGCCTGGTCTGCCTCTGAATCCAGATGCGTTCACCCTTTCAAACACAACTTGTTTTACCATCTGGATGTTATATCTCCTACTAAATGTACATTTAATGACCTGATTACGGCTGAGCTTTTTGTGTGCCATCGGTTGATTGCATTAGACACCGGCGCGCTAGAAGCTACAAATCAAAATTACGATATCTGCATATAACCCAGTCTAAAATCTATTAAAGAATATCTTAGTGGCAGACTTCGTTTGTGCAGATGATTTGCATACTTATACAGAGCAGAGTATTCGTCCAACCACTAGGCCTACACGATTTAAGATTTGTTAAACAACAGAACATCACCAGAACCTGTGCTGAACCCACATAGTCAATGATGACCAGTGCTCAAAATATTGCTTTTATTATAATAAAAGCAATATTTTGATAGACAGAGAGAGACAGAGAGACGGACTAGACAAGGCAGGGATATGAGTAAGGCAGTATTCCTGATTACCTTACCAAACTCGGCCTTCTTGACTGCATCGACCACCCAGCCCAGCTAAGCCTAAGCTGACTTGTTCCGTATATATATATAAACGCTGACTTATTAGTAAGAGAGCAGACTATCATAGCAGAGAGTTCGGACCGTCAGAACTGTCGAGTTTTCAGTGTTTGTTGTTACCATCGATGTACACTGTTTGTCACTACAATAAACGATATCCTCTGCTGAGCTTCTTCAGTCGTCAACGGCCTTTGGGCCGGTGGCCGGGTCGACATGGCCGTGGCGACGAACGATCATCACGAAGGCCTATAACGCGTAAGCCGTGTCTGACTACGGCGCACATGTAGAACATTACATTTCCTCGCAACCCATCATACACTACAAGTGGTGAAGACGCTTGACATTAAGCTCTTTCATCCACTACAAAAGTCTTAAATTTCTCATAATTATAACCAAAATCCTCATTCCCAGAGTGATATTTAAGTCGTTAACTTTCTCACACATCATTAATTATCCTGATTCACAGAGTTTTGTAATGGTCTTTTGTTGCATTCTTATATATTATACAGAACGTAATTCCGAGAAACAGGGCAATATGATAACCATTTTATATGAGAACGCCTCTTTTGACTAAAGTAAATAAAAAAGAAATCCGTACTAACAGCAATCGTTTCTTCGGTAGCTCAAAAGTTGGGTCTCTTGCAATGCTGAACAAAGATGGTCCCAGCTGTCATTTTGAAATATAAACGAACCAAGTTTTTCATACCGTCTAATCGTTGATTGACTGGCTGTTTTGCCGTTGCATTGTGCTTCATTTAATGCTCCACATGCGAGTAATTTCTCTAATAAGCCGAAGTGAAGGTCGATTCGCTCTTCTTACAAAAGCGCTACAGGATTTTTAAAATAGTTTTTTTATTTGAATAATAGCGTATTTGACTACAATTACATTGCCTGGGCAACAGTTCATACGTATAATCTGGCTTTTCTCTGATTGTCACCGTGTCAACAAACATCTGTCTTAAATCTCGATTGATTATTTTTAATTCAAAATAAAAATTTAATCACAATCTCAAAAACCGATGCCCTAATAGTGAAGGTGACGAAATAATGACCAAATACTTCACTGATAGGCCTATATAAAGTCATCAATAACGACTTCTATGTCTGTCTGTCTTCCTGTCTGAGTTATTTATTTATTTAGTAAATAAATTAGCTATTAGACATTTAATATAGCGCCTTGTAAGCCTTCTGGTTGTCCCTCACATGCGTGGTGCAACTGCTCAATCCAGAAGCTTTGCTTATGTCGGCCCCTCCAGTTGGAACCATCTTCCGCATGAATTGCGTCTTGAGCTCCTCAGTCTTTCTCTTCCTCTGTTTCGGAAACGCCTGAAGACTATCTTATTTGCTAGAGCCCTGGGGTCGGGAGCGCCTCTGAATCTCTGAGTGGCGCTATACAAATGTTCAATTACAATTACAATTACAATCTAGCAAAGTACGTTCGAATATATTTATTGGCGAAATTTATAGACTGCTTGTTTAATGTCTGCAACGATTGTAAGTGAACTTTTACGAGCATGAAGGTCGTTATATATATAGGCAGAAGGGGCTCTGCGTTTAAGATGTTAAGAGGCTTTGCATCTGAAAATAAGATAGTCATTGTTAACACGGGAGTTCGAGTATAGGCCTACCGATATATCGACACGACAGTCCTCAAGATTTCAAGCACTTGGCTATGTTTACACAGTGCAAGCGCAGGGCTTTAAGAGGGCTAGCTCGCGTTTGCATATCTGTTAATATACAGGTCAATACTACCGTTGTACTCAAACAGTATTGCCTCTAGCATTTGGCAATAATAGCAGTGAACAGTTGTAGGTCTAGCTATTTTGCAATGAGAGTTAAAACTTGATCCGCCTAATGTAAGTACGAAAGCAATGAAGTTGTCAGTGTCAAGGCTATAGTGAGGCCTCACGTTCAGTCATCGTAGGCCTACTTCCTTCATTGCCTGCTTTTCATTCTCGGATCGTCCTGCAGATCACATGTTTTGACGGATACTCACCTGCGATTGTTTATTTGAACAAAACTGGTTTGTTTCATTAGAATTTTAAATTTAATTGAAATTTTAACAAACAGTTCGACTTCGACACCTAATAGATTGTGCTATTGTCTGAAACTTTCTGCAAGGTCCTCATAGCTCTTAACTATCAAACAAACCCTTTGCCAACTTAACGATTGCAAAACTAAAGTAAATCTTCTATTTGATTAAAACATTTCTTGGAATATCAACTACAATATTTCGCCGTTTCAAAGTCCCATACCTCTTAATATGTCCATCATTTGAAGCATACGATTCTATGGTTCTAATTAGGATACTGTCATAAGGCTAGGCTATATAAGTAGGTCCTATATAATAAATGTATATATATACAGCAGTGGCTTAATCATTGTATTACTGGATAGCGTGGGGCTAGTTTCATTGGCTGAATGGTTTCCCTATGCAGGCGATAATACTAGATTGACAGATTAACTAGCTCGTATTCTGAAGTATAATATTCCTAAGTATATCTTTCCTCTGATTGGCTTAACGTCCCTCCAAAAACAGTGGGATAAATTCTCAAGTTCACCTAGAAACTGGGTTTGTTGGGAAAGATTGGTTTCTGGGTAAACTTCGGGTTATTGATCATTTTGGGTAAAGTCATGTTTGGAACTCGTGAACACTTAATTGTTTAACTTTGATTTTTATTATTCTTAATTTTAATTAATATTGTTGACAACTACAGAGAACGAACATTATTCACGGACTATTGTCAACTCTTAGCAGAAGACTTACTTTCAGTAACAATATCGGTTGTTATTGTTTTATTGTAATTGTCACTATGTTACCGACTAATGATTACTGATTGTTTATCGTTTAATTAAATAATCAATATTATTATCTGTTGTCTCTCCTGTGAGCTTAACACTTTAAGTATACGTTCCCTCAGAAGCTCTACCAAAAGAAGGGTGATAATACTAAACGGAAATACCTTAGATTTAGGTCAACAATCACAAAATTTGGCTATGTTTAAAAGCAGTAAGAAACCACGCGGGTGACTGCTTTACGGTTTATAACCCTTATGCAAAAAGGATGCACGAAGTCTAATGGTTATCGTACTTAACTGTCAAACGTAGAGGTCAGAGGTTTAAATCCTGTCCAGGGCAGAATGTTTCGATGTTTCTGCTTTGCTTGCAAACTCAGCTATAATCGCGAGTGAACGAGTTACTTACGGTCCTCACAAAGTAAGCATCTTAGGGAGGCTCTTATGCAGACATTGCAGAGGGCTGCACAATTGTCTAACCGTAACGGTTATCGTACTTGACTGTCAACACAGAGGTCGATGTCCAAATCCTCGTCAGGGCAGAAGGTCCTTGGTGGATGCATCCAGACTGAAGTTTGTAAAGCATCAGCGCTTCACACCATCACGAGTTGATGACGCTGTTTGACGATCAATGCAAAAGCTGACTAAACAGTGACCTGAGAGCTGGGGTTGGAGAATGGAGATAGAGAGGTTTTTGACGAACGCATCTGTAGGCGTGATGATGACATCCAAAGCATGTTCGCTGTTAAGCGTGGGCATAGATAGATAAATGCTGTACAAAAAAAGAAAGAGACGTCGACGTACTGCTCTAACTGGAATTGAAAATAATTGGCTATATCGCGAATTTGTGAAGTGTTGGTTGTAAATAATAAAGGATCGAGAACAGATCCCTGCGGGACACCAGCAATGCAAAGAGAAAGTTCAGACCAAGCAGTACTGATGTACAATTGCTGAGACCGATTGCAGACTTTCGAAGCTTCCCATTGAGGTCGAAGAGATTTAGCTGGTTGTCAACAACGTCAGAAATAGCACTACGGTCGAGGTATTTATAGGCAAAGCGCATAATTATATATAGGAGCAAAGGTTTTTGCTCTTTTATGTCCATTGTATTACTGCTGACACTAATAATTCATTTAATGTCATGTTTTTATATTATGTAGATTTCAACAATTACATATTATTGTAGCTTTTTAAATAACTTGTTAATGTAGTGCTGTAATATATTGTAGATCATAATGAGTTCTCGTGCGGATAATAATTATTATTGTGAATATAAATACGAGCTTTTATCGAGCTACTGTGGTCCACGCAGAGATGACTTACCGCTACTACAAAGTTTTGATCTGTATAATTTCTATGGAGTGTTTTTGGGGCAGCTGGACTTAGACTTTGGGCTTTTAGACAAACTATTAGCCAACAGAATTATATCCGGCGCAGAGCTAAAGACTCTAAAGAACAATAATTCCATGTACCACAAGCATAGATTGCTATTGAACTGGGTCAGCGAGAAAGGCAAGATTACAGAATTCTATGATGCTCTCGAAGGAACTCAACAGACACATCTGATCAACTACACAAAGAGCTTTGGTTGTACGTATGCAATTACTACAATATCAAAGCTTTGGGATGCATGCATGCATCCCAAATCTTCGGCATGTGTAAGTGTATATGATGAGCTGCATTGGATCCAATAAGACTTAAATTGTTGAAATCAGAATAGGATTTAAACTGGCGTATGTCCCCTCAAAAGTTTTCTTTTTGTAGGCCTATTCAGTACTCCTTATTACCGATAATAATCTTCTCTTTTACTTTTCTCTGAATTCGAGGCAGATTACATACAAGTAGCCATAGGCCTACTGTTACCCGCAATCGAAATGCCTGTCCCCAGGATTCTATTTTAATTTGTACATTTGAATCTAAATTTTAATCTACGACAGGCGCATTATTCGTGACTAGCCAGTTAATACCAACAGTTCAGGGTGTTATTTGATCACTTATAATATTATTTTGCACTGCTTAATCGGGAAGGTTAACTGACTTTGAAATCCAGATCATCTAAATCCTCAAGCAGCCGCAATGACAGCAGCCATTATCAAAAGTATAACATTTATCTTCCAAAGCTTTTATCCTGCATAAATATAATTATATAGTCGGTCTATTAATCGAAGCATTAAGCTGTGAAATATTAAGAATTGTTTAAAATATTTAAGACAACTTAAAGTAAAGTAGGTAAGACAATTTACCGTTTGTTTGTCCGAAAAATTGCATCTAAATATTTTTCCAAGAATAAAACTGACGCTGGACCTGTAACTAATATGGTATACGCTTATTGCTGTCTAACTTATTTATTAATTAGTATACAAGGCACAGTTTGGCTTGAATTGGCCACTGACGGAGAAACAGACAACACAGCTGGATAGAAACCAGGAAGTTCTGGTTGAGCTACTTGAAATTTCTCCAGAACTGGCTGAGCAACTCTATTCAAGTGGCGCGATAACCAGGAGACACAAGGAGTACATCTGCTCAATACCATCTCTCGCTTTTAGAAATACAGAGTTTCTAGATATCCTTCGACGTCGCAGTTTCTTGAACTACAAGCAAACGATTGAATGCCTGCGAACATCAGACCAATGCATTGTAAGGAAAGTTGCAGATATTCTTGAAAACGGAGGTAGGCTAACTGTATATAATTCTTTTACGTGATGACCTAACTAACTTATCTATAATGAACCAGTTTAAGATTCGCGTAACATGTTATTTGTTGGTGAAATTGGGCTGATGCTTTAAGGAAAAAGTATTTCTCATAAAGCAGCGCTTGTGCAGATAACGCAAACTGATAGCCTAATAGGCCTAATATGCAATTGTTAAATGGAATCTCTTGAAATATGCTAAAGAAATTTGCGGGGATTCTTTGTCTCACCTTTGAATTCTTACAAAATTTGCTCACTGAACTGTGTCATTAATTGCTATTCAATAAAAAACGCTTCCATTCAAATTTCAATAAAAATTTTAAACTGAGCCTATAGAGTGTAATGTAACGCTAAGCTTAATGTCTAATGTCTTCATTGCATGAGGCATAAGGGTGTCTTGTAGTCGTTGTAGAACATTGCTACTCAAACTGTGATTCATCAGTGTGTTTTTACCGGACCGAGGAATGATTATAACGGGAATCACAATTTTGATTGTAGGCTTACTCAAATAAAATATTAAATTGTATACGCAAAATGTTTTTACGTTAACTTAAAACAATATTATTTAATAATAGGCCTACTTAGGACAGTGTTCATACATGATAAACAGTTTTATACTTCACAAGTTTAAACTATACGTATCGTCCTTCAGCCACATACACAATACAAACCCAGTGTTTCTGAATCCAGTTGTAGGACAAATCGAGTTGTGTCTTTCCGAAAGAATGTCTGCTGGTAACTGGACGGCAGCCGAAATTTCGGATAGATTAAATGAGATGGCGCTACCAACACAAGCGTCGACTGCCAACAGCTCTCAACTTGTAAATCTTGCACTAATATCTGCCAAGTCTGAAAATGATAAGGTTATAATGTACATTTATTTAAGAACAGTAAGCGAAACATTGCTAGAACACGAGAATGAAAAACTACGTGTCATAGTTGAGGATTACATTCACAGTATGCAGTTGCTTTTCGAAAAGCCCCTGAAGCTTCACTGGAACAAAGATGATTACAAAAAATGCAGAGGATATTTTGAGAGCATCTCTACTAAAACCGTAAGCAGTATTACAGATTATTTGTTAGAAGTGTTTGAAATGATTTAAATATGTACGACCACGTATAAGACTATTCAGGAGCAGTGGAGCACTCTACAGTTTGAGAGATGCTGCCTTTTTTATGCCTGGACACAAAACACATTTTGCTACGTTATGCTGTAGAAGATTGGACATGATCAAATTTATGGACACGCTCAAATACTGATGTGGAAGATTCAAACTAAAGAAAATCTCAACGTCTGTGTGTTGATGTAGCTTATGTCTATGTTTGGAACATGTTTGTCTGAAATAATTATGCAGAGGCTTTAGAACTTGCCTGTTGTAAAGCAATGAATAGAAGACAATACAGTCAATCAATCAATAAATCAATCAATCAATTTCGTTTATTCACAACACCAAGCTGACAGGTCGCAACTTGTACCTGACAAATTATTAATCCACACTAATTATTATTATTATTATTATTATTATTATTATTATTATTATTATTATTATTATTATTATTATTATTATTATTATTATTATTATTATTATTATTATTATTATTATTATTATAATAATAATAATAATTATTATTATTATTATTATTATTATTATTATTATTATTATTATTATTATTATTATTATTATATTTATTATTATTAGTTTGCCCCGAGGTATACAGGATCCCTCAGGGACTTAGATATTACTAGCTGTTGTAATTTATCTGGAGGTGACCCTACTCGTCGTTGTCCTGGTTGGCGAAAGTGCCTCGGAACGCGATTGCGTTATTATTATTATTAATATTATTATTATTATTATTATTTTTTTTTTGTACCCGAGGTATCTATAATCCCTCAGGTGTCAGATATTAATAAGCAATGTTTACTCTGGAGTGGCCATCGTTGTCAAGATCTGGAAGAATAAAAGTGCTGTGGAACGCAACAGCGTTGAAACGTTGGATTACAACGGACAGGCGCTGGAACAAGAAACTGGCTTTCTCTTGGGTCGCCCGAAATTTGGCCCAAGAGACGACCCAGGTCGGCAAGAAAGGCCAGACCCTTGGCGTTAAGTGGTCCCATGGTTTCAAAAGCCAATGGGACAAAGTGGTAGGATTGCATCAGTTGGCTGTATTTAGCATTTTTCTGGCTTCA
>JACEVL010001446.1:0-65308 GCA_020284085.1 Aporrectodea caliginosa
ACAAATTTTACTGCTAGTCTGACAAGAGAATTTCTGAATCTAATGGGGTGTAGTCCAAGATTTGACACGCCAGGTCATCCAGAGGCAGCTGGATTAGTAGAAAGATGGAATCAAACATTCAAGAAAATGATCCATCATGTAATTGTTGACAATCCAAGGCAATGGCATAAAGTAATTCCGTTTACCGTGTGGGCATTACGTGAAGTACCGAATGCAACTACTGGAATTGCTCCTTATATGTTGGTATATGGAAAGATTCCGCGTGGACCACTGGCAATTTTAAAAGAAAGTTGGACAAGAGAAATTAATTTACCACCTCATATTGGAACTCAACCAGAAAAGTACTTGAAGGACATGAAAGCAAATATGGAAAAAGCATTACTGTTTGCAGAGTCATATTCACGAGAGAAGCAATTACAGTATACGATCAATACAACAAAAGAGCGAAACATAAAGAATTTGAACCGGGTGAAAAGTCATTGTGTTATATCCGACTTCAACGAATAAACTGATTTCACGATGGCATGGTCCATGTACTGTTATACAACGAAGATCAAAGTACTCTTATTTGATTGATATGGGTGATGATTAGGGTGATTCAAAAAAATTGATAGTCTTATTTTTGTTGTGCTCTTGCTTTTTTCTGTTCCTTTTGGTAATAAAATAAAGGGGAAAAAATTTAAATGAAATTGGATAATATTTAGTACTGCCTCAACGACCTTGAAATTATTTAACTTTAACTCGTTTTGTCCAAAAATTGAATTTTAGTAAACAAACAATTTTACTGGAAAACTTAATAATGTAGTCTTTAAAAACAATGTAGCACTGCCTAAGAGGCTATTGTGTATAATTATTTTAAATCCCAATATGTTTTTAATTAATTAAAATGAAAATTGGTAGAAGTATGTATGTACCCAATTTCTTTACTGTATTTACTAGATAACGCTATTCGTTACATTCAGGAAAAAGTGTTTTTGATTGAATTTGGAAATTTTTTCCGATGGTCTTCTATAATTTGGAACAAAAATTGTTTTTGATCTTCATGCTTAGTCAAGGTTGAGTTGAAGGTTGATGCCAGTGCAATCCCTCTTTGAGACGTTTAGTTTCTGTGGAAACGTTTTCGGAAAGAAACCAAGTGGTGCCATTTCTTTGCTGAGATACCATAAGAGACGACCAATTGCTTTCAATCCTGTTTGCGAAATTACTTTGGATGTTGATGAATATTTTGTTAGCTCTTATATCAAGTGCAGATCACATGCATTGGGACATGTGATCCACGCTTTCACATAAACTAAAGTTATAAAAAATCCAAATTGCAAACAACCAGTGGCTTCATTTTGTCTTAGCTTGAATTTACTTTGAAATAAAAAAATCTTTAAAATGTAAATGAGTTTAGCCATCCAGTGTGCATGATGGAATGTATTTGGCAGTCAAAAATCTGCTCCATGTGGTGGGAACTCTGTAAGAGAGATAAGACCGAGCTCCAACAATTCTCTATAATCTTCCCTCAAGTTTCGTTTAGAATATCCATTATAAATTGTATCATCTCCATCGTTAGTGTCTTTAACTGTCATTTAGACAATTGTCCCTATTAGAACAGTGCATTTCTTGGTAAATTCTGGGTCAATATTGCTGGAATCCCTTCAAAAGTAATACATCTGGATCTGATGTTGGACCAAAAGCTGCATTAAATACGTGTAGGCTACACATAGTAGGCCTACTTAATGCATATGATGGTGACAAGCAAGCCATATCAAATTTTTTCAAGTTTTTTTTCCATTAAAACGCAAACTCCATTGAGGCGACCCGTGTTGGACCCAGTCGTATCAAAAGATATTCCAACTACCCAAGCTTGTAGGTAATACTTTACCCCAAAACGATTCCTGAGGTTCTCCAATCAGATGAAATGAAAGTTTTTGACCTGGTTTCAGCCATAATATTATTTTCTTTATTAAAAAATACTAAAAAATATTTCTCAAGTAGTTTGCAGTATTTTGTTTTTAATAAATTATAATAATGAATTAACAAATTTGGTTGTTTGCACAATTCACCATTTTGTTTATGCTTAATATTGATAGTATAGTAGAAGTAGTTTCAGACAACGACACCGATAACAAAGATCATTAGCATCACCCTCCTCTTTCATCCAGGTTTGGGACTGGCACTCCCTGGCACTAGGGCACGGACATGCAGTGGCGGAGGAGTAATTTTGTATGTTCTTTCTTAGTTCTTTATTAAGAAATAGGTAAGTAAGTAATTTAAAATGCTTGACAATAAAAACAATTAATTTAATAAAATTTATCTTAAGAACAAAACTTTGAGGTGCTTGAGGCAGTCCTAAATACAATCCAATTTCAGCCAAATTTTACAGTTTTGCTCTATGTAGTAAAAGGAACTCAAAAAGTAAAGAGCCTCTCTTAATTGTCTACTTCAATTTTTTTCCTACAGAACTTGAATCACCCTAGTGATGATTGTCAAAAGATAATTCACGCAAATAAAATCAGAAAGTACATTACAAGAGCAATGAGTTGTGGACTAATCGTTGAAGAAGATGAAGACTTTGGCTCAGTGGTTGAACTGCTGCCAAAGAATGACTTGCAAGATGTAAAGAACTCACTGAATCTTGATCCCGATCAGATTAACCATTTAACATTGACTCAACAAAAACAATTGCTGGAAATACTGAACAAATATTCCGATCGATTTTCTGAAAAGCCTGGACTAGGGGAGACCGGGACAGGAGTGGCATGGTGGGTAAGAGTGGCACCCCATACTAGCCAGAAAACGGCCACCATTGTAGAATCTTTACCTTGCGTTTTAATAAGCCGGTTTGACGCGATACACAATGGAAAACTATATTCTGCAGAAGAGCTGTCACAATTATTTTTGTTTCAATTTTTAAGATTTTCGTCTAATTTGAGTTTTTTAAAGGCGATCTTTGATCAGCCCCTACTTTTTTAATAGAAGGTAAGGCACTGTTTGTATTGTGTTATTTATAAGATCTAATATGCTTCTTTAAAATTGAACATTATCGTACGTCACATCTTAATCCTTTCATAACGAAAAGAATCGCTAAGGCGAGGCATAGCTATGGGGCAAAAGAGGCACACCATCTGCCGTTTTTGCCCCACGACATGTCACTTTTGCCCCTGAACATGGGGCAAGAGTGGCACTTTTGACATTTGCCATTATATTTTTCCTACATTATTTAGTTGCTCCTTAAATTAACTTTAACAATTAAGAATATCTGAAACTTTATTCAGTCCATGAAAGCAGTAACAGTATAGACGGGAGCTTACGTGCAGAAGCCTCCGCATCACGAGATACCACAATGCCACATCCAGAAGCTCTAACAAGCTACATACATGTGTCAACCACATTCACTACCACAAATAAAACTTGTCTAAACAAGCTAAGTACATCAAAGGCTACTCTTCAAGCCAGAACTTCAAATGTGACCGCAACAACATTTGGATTGGGCCTACGCCATAAACGCAATCAACCTGAGGTTTGCAAATGCTGAAATACTCATGGGATATCATAGCCGAAAGCAAAGGCTAATACCAACTCGCGTCGCAGCAAGAAGTATCCAGGTTATCGACCGCCAACCTCCGTGCATCTTAGACCAGCATTACCACGTGTTCCATCATGGCATAACCGAAATCTGCGAAAATCACCAACAGACTTTCTGTTGGACATCCAGTCACAACAGGCCGATACACGTTAGCTAAACCAGCCCGCAATCGATATGGAACTTGCCTGCTCATCCGAGCCTGTCAGTATTCCAGAACTCCGCTAATCGACGTAGAACTCACCTGCTCATCTGAAAATTCCAACAAACTTGAAGATGAGCCAAATCAGCCAACGTATGGTTGCAGAAGTCGCACATTCAGCTGGACTTCCCTGCAGGCCTATCTATAAGTAATTCCCTGATCTCTGAGATACATAAATAATTAATTAATTAATATTTATTATACAATGAACTAATGTAACTTATACTTTGCCACATTGCCTCCAATTTTTCTGCTATTTTAACAATGCTTATTACTAGATACACCTATATTTAAACTAAAAATAAATAATTGTATATATCTTCATTGCAGAGCCTATCGATGATGATGAAACGAACCAGCCGTACTTCGATACAAGTCCGGTAACGATGCTGAGCTGCACAAATACGACAAAAGCACCATGCCCAATAGCCAATGTGTCAGTGCTGGACATCAGTACTTATCCGCACATCCGCACACAGAACGCGAAGCAGGGCGCAAACGCAAAGGGGAAAGCTTGTGCGTGCTAACGAGTACGCCTTACAAAATAATTCTAGAGGATAAGAAGCAATATGTTAAGAGGACGCTCATGAAGAAACTTAATCTGCAAGAGAATGATAAGAACCAGAAGCAGAGGAGCCAGAAGCAGAAGAAACAGAATCAGCAGCAGCAGCAAAAACAGAAGCAGAAACTGATGCAGCAGAAACAGAAGCAGAACCAGCAGCAGAAAAAAGAGAAGCAGAACCAGCAGCAGAAGAAACAGAAGCAGAACCAGCAACAGAAGAGTACTATTAAGAAATACAGAGCGGAAAGTGTCACCTATTTCTACTGTATTTATTGCAGAGAGCTTTACAGCGACCCACCCGAAGAAACTTTTATTCAATGCTTAGCAATCAAATACTGGACGCCTCTGATTGGTGTTCACTGTGAGGGGCGCTTTATAAATTTATAAATACAATACAATACAATACTGGTGCCATGAAAGCTGCGCCCCTATTGAGCCCGGCGACAAGCAATTCAAATGTGATAACTGTCGTTAACCACAATTTTTTCTTACTTAGATCATAAATACGACTGACAGTTTTAATTCACTTTTCGTTACTGTTGTTAACTGTCAAATAAATAGTTAAGATAGCCTAGCTACCATTGGTCATGCCTCCATGTCAAACTTGCCCCAGGATATGCCACTCTTGCCCTAAGTGCTGGGGCAAGAGTGTCAAAATTATCTGGTTGTGTTTTGCACGTTTTGCAAAATATTTTACCATATAGAGTCAATTTTAAAGGTTTTTCTGTTAGCCTTATGAGTTGCCTACATGCCTATGAAAAATTGTGGCATTATGCTATATATTTTCGGAAATATAACAGGTTTTCTAAAAAGGTGCCTCTCTTGCCCCAGTCTTCCCTATGTACTTTGGTTGAACATGAAATCGAACTGAAACCGGAATTTCGTGAAAAAGAATTTATGGCTTACCGAATTCCACTCATCTATCGAGCAGAAGTTGAACGACAAATTAAAGAAATGCTTCAAGCCAACATTATAAAACCATCTTCGAGCAGAATGGCAAGTCCGTTAGTAATTGTTAAAAAGAAAGACGGTTCTCTAAGACTTGCCTGTGACTACAGATACATTAATTCGTTCACTGTGGATTGTAAATATCCGATGCCGATTGTGAAAGATGTTTTGCACAAAGTTGGAAAATCAAATGTGATCTCGATTTTTGATTGTCGATGTGCTTACTGGACTTGTCCTGTTAAGCAAACTGATCAATGGAAAACTGCTTTTGTTACTCATAATGGACTGTACGAGTTTACTCGTGTTCCTTTCGGAATGATCAACTCAGGAAGAACATTTGTTAAAGCAATTAACATGGTTTTACAGCCTATAAATGAATTTGCTGAGCCCTATGTAGATGATATTGCTGTGCATTCAGATGATTGGAAGATTCATTTACAGCATTTAGATGCATTTTTAATGCAAATGAGACTGCATAACATTACTCTGAACTTAAAGAAATGTATCTTTGGTAAGAGTGAGGTAAAGTTCATCGGTCATGTGGTTGGTTCTGGAACGATTCAAATGAATCCAGATAGAATTGAAAGTTTAATTAATTTGAAAATCCCAGAAACGAAGAAACAAGTTAAACAGTTGCTTGGATTTTTTGGTTACTATAGACAGTTTATCAAAGATTTTGCACAGATTGCGAAGCCTCTATCTGATTTGACAAGCAAACATGTTTCAGATAAGATTGATTGGACTGATAGACATCAACAGGCATTTAATTTACTTAAAGATGCGGTACGCTCTAAAGTTGTTTTATATGTTTTTGATGTTGGAAAACCTTTTAATTTGTACTGTGATAGGAGTGATTTTGCAGTAGGAGCTGTGCTAACACAGATGGATGATAAGGGAATAGAACGCCCTGTGTCATTTATAAGTCAGAAGTTGACAGACACCCAGAAGAGATGGGCAACTGTGGAGAAAGAAGCCTATGCTATTGTTTGGGCTTTAAATAAGTTAAAAGAGATAATCATTGGATCTAAAGTTCACATTTTTACCGATCACAATCCTTTAACTTATCTGACTGAATCTATGTCTAAGTCTGCTAAACTGGTGCGTTGGGCTTTGGCACTGCAAACTTTTGATGTAGAAGTTAATTACAAGAAAGGACGATTAAATGTTGTAGCAGATTGTTTATCTAGATTATAAGATTGTTTATTTTACTGTTTTGTATAGTATTAAGTTTATTGCATAATTTAGTACATGATGATTTCGCAAATTTTTAAGTTTAATTTGCTCAATCCAAAGAAAGGGAAGGAGGTAATGTGAACAGGTGTTTTGCATATATAATGAGCACAGGTGTTCCTTAGGTTGATATATATATAATGTGTATCGATTGTTAAGCGAGTTTAGTCTTAGGCCTTAGTTGCGCGGTCGGCTCGTGGGCGCTTGGCCTAAAGTAGCCTAAACATTGGCTGACGGTAGATTCTTTTACACGTGCAGTTAGCGCGCCAAAACTTAGAAACTGCTGATGACAGTGAATTTGAACAATACAGTGTAGTAGTTGTTTTAATGTAGTAGAGAGCTGTATGTTAGAAGTTGCAGTTGAGTTGTATTGATAAGAACTTTGATATTGAAGTATATGTTTGAAATAACTGTGTTTGAAGAAAGGAGAAACATTCAAAGAACTGTGTCAATTTAATTCTTAAACAGTTAGAAGACGTTGAGCAATTTATATGTAGAGATAAGGAAAGTTCTTGAGGTAGGTCACAACTAAGAAGGAAGAAGAGTTGGTGACAGACATGATTACAACTCAGACTAGGTAGACGAACAACTACGTTTATTAATATAGGAATTGATTAGGTACAACTTATGCAGTCAAAGCCATCTACCAAGTAATTCAACCATCGACAATATAATTCTAAAAACAGACAAAGTAATACTAAAAGCAGACATAGTAAACCGAACTCTTTTCTGGAAAGGAACATTAGGCAATGGAAAGAGCTAGAACCTTACTCTCTCCGCAGGGCTACTCTATGGAAAGCCTTACGTATCGATGCCGACGCAGCAGACGTGTGTGCGTTGTGCAGGGACGTACAATTATTATTGGTCTCTGCGAAGCACCCTGCTATCATCGCTTGCCAGCACACCGGCGCTACAGGGACTAACGTGAGTGATTTGTTCATTTCAGGCTTGTGCTTATCAGTACTTATATCAGATATTTTTTATTCGACGATATATATCTGTGTATAAGATATAGGATAGTGATCTACTGCTGGCTTATTTGAGAGATTCAAATCTCAGGCTAGCATGGTCCTGACACGGGGACCTTAAATGGCGTGGCACCCATTCAAACGGGCAGCGGTGGTGAAGGATCTCATCCGATCAATTACTTGAAAAATGAGCAAGGTCGAGGCCATACGGTCGCTATTATAAAAAATTTATACACTTACACTTTACTGTCATTTATTTTTTGAAACTGTGTATTTTGTTCACAAGAGAAACATGCAATAACAATCAAATGTTAAATAAAATATTTGTAATGTATACAATATAGAAATATAAAAGATACAGTACATAGAATATAACAACTACCATATTTACTATGTGTAATGAATTACTAGGTGTGCCAAACACATTGATCGAGGACTTTTGTCGCTTTAACGACTTTTACTACAAAATTTAATAACTGAATGCAATAGGCCTACCATAATCTTTGCAGCGTCTGAACAGTTTAAATTGATTATAGTAGAAAAAATTCAAAAATTATATTTCTACTAATATCCTGGAGTAATAGCATGTATTACGCCCCGGAGCGAAAGGGTTAATTAACCCTCAGGCCGCAACTTGGGGAAATTTATACCCAAAGCAATTATTCAAATTACTATGGCTAATTCTCCTGAATGTGTTTTCCTACTAAATGACTTGATTTAATAAGAAAAACAACTGTCGCGTCACGCGACAGTTGTTTTTCTTTGTGAAAGAGGTTTTGTTCCCTGAACATTTTTTGGTGTAGGCCTACTTTATGGATTTTTGGCTGCTGATCACGAAAATGACCTTTAAAATTTCCTACCACGTGCAGTTTATTTTAATCGCCTATTTATAACACTGGGCAACCAAATAATATTTTTTGTTTGCTACTCAGAACTTTAGAACTGTTCTTAGCTAAATTTTGGATGCTGATTTCAAATGTGAAATCGAAATTTGGCTAGCTCGTCATGTTTTTCAGGTAGGTCTACGCTTAGGCCTAAATGAAGTTCTACACTATTGAGAACTCTCAACTCATACTATCAGCGAAACCAAAGAATTAAAAATGTTTCGGGCATTGGCTTTTGCGCTGGTTCTTAGCTAAATTTTGGATGCTGATTTCAAATATGAAATCGAAATTTGTCTAGCACGTCAGGTTTTTCAGGTAACCATCGGTGAGGTTCTACAAAATTGCGAATTCTCAACTCATACTATCAGCAAAAAGGAAAGTATATTAAAAATGTATGAGGAATTTGATTTTGTGCAAATATCTTATCTAAATTTAGCTAATCCTACGTCGAAGTTTTTCAGGTAGGTTTCAGTGAAGTCTTACACATTTGCGAGTTCTAGCTCTGTAGGCGAAAGCAAAGTATTAAACCTGTAGCGGGCATTTGCTTTTGCGCTTGTTCTTAGCTAAATTTGGGACGCTGATTTCAAATATGAAATCAAATTTTGGCTAGCACGTCAGGTTTTTTAGGTATGCATCAGTGAGGTTCTACAAAATTGCGAATTAATGCGTGACATTTGCATATTATTATTATTATTATTATTATCATTATCATTATCATTATCATTATTATTATCATTATTATTATTATTATTATTATTATTATTATTATAATAATAATAATAATAATAATAATAATAATTATTATTATTATTATTATTATTATTATTATTATTATCAATATTATTATTATTATATATATTATTATTATTATTATTATTATTATTATTATTATTATTATTATTATTATTATTATTATTATTATCATTATCATTATCATTATCATTATCATTATCATTATCATTATTATTATTATTATTATTATTATTATTATTATTATTATTATTATTATTATTATTATTATTATTATTATTATTATTATTATTATTATTATTATTATTATTATCATTATTATTATTATCATCATCATCATCATCATTAATATTATCATTGTTATTACTCTGTGTGATTCAAAACAATCCAGGTTGCTGTATACGTCGTCCGAGTATAGGTTGCGGGCGTTGCGGCAAATGGTTAATTTTCCATAGGCTATGTATAAACTCTGAATATTACACTTTAGGTTCTAAACTTAATTGAAACAAAATTCTTCATATAAGATCGTAAATCGTACGATCGATTTCTTCTCTTCATTTGCAGCTTTTGTCCTCACACAGCGAACTAAGACGGGAAGATTTTCTGAAAATAAAAGCAAACAGATTGTTTCCCGTTTAAAATATCGATTTGTAAAAAAAATGTATAATAAGACTTATGTTGCTCTAAAATTAGATATAAATCTCCTGGTAATTCATTCTCAGAAATATTCTTAAAGCCAATTGATTTTAGATCAAACGCAGGATGATAGAGATGCTAAATTATACATTTTAAACGAACATAGTTATACGAAGATAACAGAGAAGGAAATACTCAAACAATGAGACAAGAAAACAACGAGACCGATAGCGACACTGATTCAGATACAGAAACAGACACAACGAGTATAATAATTCTCCAGCTAAACCTTATTTAAAAAATATGGAACACCGTTGCGCCCTAAACAATAGGCTACTGATAGCCACGGCCCCGTAGAGGCGTAGTCGAACAAAATAAAATTACTAGGAATATGAATGTTGCAAAATCGCGTAAAAGTACATGACAATAACAACATACCGAATATGTTTGTTTAAAAACGCCGATGAGCTACAAAGTAGAGAAAAGAGTTAATTTAGTCTTCGCTGCCGTCACTTTCTTGAATGGTTTTCTTTATCGAATTTCAATCTTTTTTTGGAGTCCATAATCTCATCCCCAACTGAGTTAGTCATAGCCGGCGACTTTAACACTCATGTCGATGCAGATAATCTCATTTAGGTCTACTGTATAAAACCCTTCATGAGTTCCTGTCTTCCTTTGATCTTAGCCTGCACAATCACCCTGCCAACACATGATAAAGGTTGGTCTTCTACTGCATGATTCATGATGGCTTGTGCTCTTGAGTAAGGAAATCTATCGTTCTGATCATCTTACTGTCGCCGCCTCCATTTCCTTTCCAACCAAACCCCTCCAAATGACACTGAAATCGCTTTTCGATCCTGGCATAAACTCTCCAGACACTCAATAATAACATCTGCTCCTCGCTTTCTTCTTTTGATGCAAACCCATTTGCAGATGTCCTCTGTCAACTACCTTTATCTGTTCTAAATGAACTGCTTGATAAACACTTTCCTCTCCAATCCAAGCAGGTTGTCGTTGTGACCCAAAGTCTTGTTTTAACTCCAACTTGCCGAAGTCCAACTGCAACTGGGGCAACTTGAACGTGCTTGGCACCGCTCACGCCATTCCCTATTGATGTCATTAATGTGTCTTTCAAATAATACTGCAGAGTTGTTCGTAATCTAATTTCCAAGGCGAAATCGTCCTACCTCACAGAAGTAGTTTCGGGGAACTCATCTTGTCCAAGGTCCGTTTGGAGGGTCCTTTATAGGCTTCTTGAACGTGCTTGGCACCGCTCCCGCTCACATTATTCGCATTAACTTAACCAAAACCTCCTCGACACACCCGTTCTGGCTCATACTTCCGTTAACTTCTTTGGTGACAGGGTATATAACGTTGGACTAAAATTCTCTGTTATCTCACTCAATATCAAGTGGTTCTTCATCTTTGATTGCCTTTCCATCTACTCTTGATTCCTTTACTCCCACAATTCTAGGTACAATTCGTTCACTTTGTTTCTAATCTCCTGATAAACAGTGCCTTCAATTCAACCACACCATCTTGCCATTGTTTAATCGGTCACTTGCTGATAGATTCTTCCCATAATGTTTCTTCCATGAAATAGTCTATCTTTTACTGAAGAAACCATATTTTGAACGTGGAAAATATGTCAAACTATCGGTCAATCTAAAACTTAAATTTAATTTCTAAACTTCTAGAGCATGTTGCTAAAAGTCGACTAGAGGACCAACTGTCTTCAAAGAATTTGATTCTTCCTTTTCAATATTGGCATATTGGAAATTACATTCCCTCGAAACTCCACTTCTCTCTGTCCACAATGACATTATGTGCCTTATGGACAATGGTAAAATAACTGCAATTGCTCTTTTTGACTTATCTGCCGCCTTCAACCATGTCGATCATGCTATATTGCTACATCGCCATGAGCTCTGGTTTGGTGTATCAGGTCTAGCCTTAGACTGGATCTAATCATAATATCATAATATATCATAAATCATAATATCTCACTTCCTCCACGAAGCCTATAATCGTCAATGGAGCATATCGGACCAAGTACCATTCACATGCGACGTCTCTCTCGGCCTCTTACTTTTCTTTGTATTCAACACTCCACTGAGTATTTTATTGAGTATTATTTAGCGTTTGCAGTTCGCGCTAAGCCAGCGCACCGCACCGTCATCAGCAATATGCAAAGCATACTGAGTCAAAGCTGTCTAAATCTAAAACATGAACTGTACGTTGCTGATGCTAGAGTATTTATTTTCTTCGATAATTCTTCCTCATCCAGCTTTCTCACTCTACTATAATAAAGTCTTTGACCAAATCAGTCTTAGATGGCAGGAAATGGATTGCTCCTAAACCCATCTAAAACTGAGTTTCTCCTATTGGAACTCCAAAATAAAAGCTAAACAAATTTAATTTATTATATATATATCCACCTGGGCACTTCTGGCATACAACGCAACCGATCTCGGAGTTGTGTTTGATACAAAAGTCTTTTAGGGACAAAATTAACTCTATATAAAGGCATGCCCACTACCACATCCGTGATATCCGCAGGTTTATACACCGCATTCCCTCCTCTGATCTGATTAATTTTGTGTGGGTAATTAATCTGGTCTTCAGCCGTCTCGACTACTAATACTCGCTTCTTACCGGCATTTCAAGAACTAACTTGATGAAGGGGTCCAAAATACTTGACCAGAGATCACTAAAACTCCAAATATGAACATAATTACATCAGCGATATTGAAATCACTGCATGTGGTGCACATAAAATCGAATAACTTTTCAAGACTTTCTCTCGCTCTCTCTCTCATGATGCGGTCGTGGTCCTTGTTCACGCCTTTGTTACCAGTCGAATTGACAACTGTTGCTCCCTACTTGCTGGCCTTCCTCTTGGGGTTCTGGGGCGACTAGATCGAGTTCTACGCTCGGCTGATCGTCTCATTGGACGACTTCCTAAGTTCTCTCCTGTTTCTGCGTACATACGTGATGTGTTGCACTGGCTGCCTATCTCTAAGCGGATCTCATACCGCAGTGCTGCTGTGGTTTCTCGCTGCGTTCTTGGCTGTGCTCCATCTTACTTGCGTGATCTTTGCCGCCCAGTGTCCGACGTTGCAGCGCGTCGGGCACTTCGTTCTACGACGAGGGTATTGTATTGTATTGTATTTATAAATTTAGAAAGCGCCTCTCACAGTGAACACCAATCAGAGGCGCTCCCAGTGCGAAAGACTCCGAGCGAAAAGAGTGGTCTTAAGACAACGAACAGAAGCACCTGGCCCCCCAGATAGCATCAAAGAACGGGTTGATGAAGGGAGTTGTTCCATAGTGAAGGGCCAATGAAGGCAAAAGCTCCAGATTTAGCCATAGTAGTCCTCGCTCGTGGGACAAGAAGGTCATGGCGATCAAGTGAGCGAAGCGGACGGTGAGAGGTGGCGGAGATAGGCCGGCGAACGAGGCAACAGAGGTATTTGGGAGCTAGGCCAGAATAAGACCGGCAGACAAGAACAAGGACCTTGAGCTGGATACGAGCAGTGAGAGGGAGCCAGTGAAGTTAGAGGGAGCCAGTGAAGTTAGAGGGAGCCAGTGAAGTTGTAGAACCCTGCCGGTTGGCTCACAGGGTTCTACAAGTCCCTCAAATCTTTTTCTTTAGTCGTGGGGGTGAGCTCCTAGTTCCACAGGCACGCTTGGCTATTAAGCAGCGCCGTGCTTTTTCGGTTGTGGGACCTTCCACTTGGAATGACCTCCCGCTTAAGCTCCGCTCTTTACTTGTGAGCCAACCGGCAGGGTTCTACAAGTCCCTCAAATCTTTTTTCTTTAGTCGTGGCTGGGCCGGGAGCGCTTCTGAGTATCTTCTTGAAGAGGCGCTATATAAATGCTCTGAATGAATGAATGAATGAAGACTAGGCCAACAATATAATTGCAAACTAGACCCTGTATTTCAATCAACCTTATTACTATCTTCGAAATGTAATGACTACAACAATCTCTGTCTCTCTGTACTCAACTAGAAATTCTGATTTCAGTAATCGGACTATTCTGCGGAAAAGGACGGCTCTCGGTCGGCGCACCTTTTCTGTTACTAGCCTTGGTCCTTGGACTATTTTTTGCTCTGTTTGAGCAGACAAAATTTGACACTAAATTCAGGGTAATTCAAGGTCATTTCGAGGTCGGTAAAATTGAAACCTCGCAAAATCAAAGAAAAATGACCAGATATTTGCTCAAATGGCTAATAATTGTTCAAATCAGCTAATTCGTTCTTGTGTTTCTCGTCTTTGTAAGAACTACATGTGATAAGAAACAAGTTAGCAAAACGTAAGACGATCCCAGGTTATTTTAAGATCAAATAGGTCAATTTCAGAGGAAAATAAGGGGAAATGGCCATTGATCATCCAAATATTCTTATATTTTGTTTATTCATTTACCTGTTTGCTAAGGCCGATAAGGGCTACCTCCTCTAAGAAATATGACAAAAATCTAATACAGTCTAATGTTATTTCAAGGTCAAAGGGTCAAAATAAAGAGAAAATGGCCATAGCTCAGCCAAATGTCTTTATATTAGGCTGATTCTAAGTTATGGTAGTTTCCCTTGATTCTGACCTTTTGTCCTCGAAATGACCTGCGACTCAAACAGAACAAAAAAGTTAATCCAAACCGGACTCTTGGTTCATTTGTTTTTGATGAAAAGGGTATATTGACGACGTACCCGAGTTAGGCGTCATCATCTTAGTCATGAGTGCTCCCCAAACTTCAATGAACAATAGCAACAACACGTACCCGAGTTCCAATTCTCTAGGCTGCGTGCCTACAGTCCTGGTATTTTAATGGGTCTATGCCTCTACCTGTCAACCAGCCACTCGGTCACAGCCACTCCCTGATCACTGAGCCAATTTCACGTCCTTCACATTTCCCTCTTTCGGTCTTATTTTATGATAGCCATGGGTGTCTTAACGGATGTCATTACTCTTTACAGTCCAGCCTCAAATATTAAATATAGGGCCTAATGTAGTTGAAAGTTAGAGCAAATGTTCAACCAGACATTCTAAATAATCAAATCTACACATTAATCTACACTCAAATACAGTGGCGTCATCGTTGATTGTCCATATTTCACTACAGGGTCCCAGCGTAAGCAAAGTGATCTACACTTACGACACACAGGAGAAACAAGTCTGTATCAACATCCTAGGACGGTACTTTTCCTTCTTTATTGCCTCCATTCCTGGTTCTTGCTGCATTTTCTTTTTGTTTTCACGCTGGTTTTTCCTGCTATCTACAATGCCTGCAAATGGAGACCACATTTAATAGAGGTTTTCTTATTTCTACCTTGGTAAAAGTTATAATTGATTGAATTATTTAATCTCATGCTATGAGACTGCAGCGTAATGCAGCACGCAGGTCAGATGTTTGCATGAAAATGCTGCTTTTATTGTGTCTTTCGTGCGTGCGCAGACAGATGAGCCTAAGGTTAAAATGTCAAATATTGTATTGTATTTTGTATTGTATTCAAACATTTATAAAGCACCTCTAGTAGGGTGAACCGTTCAGGGGCGCGCCCAGTGCTTTACTAATACAGTATAAATAATTACACAATACACAGTACGTCGACTCCCGGCTAGGGTGCTCCAGAATATAATGTACTTTAAAAAGTTTCAAAAAGTACTGCTCCCCGGCGATTTTCCTATTCCATTTATCACTTTGTACAACTGTACCAATTTTCAGACCAATTGAAAGAGCTTAAGCCATGTCCCCGGCACAAAAATGTTAGAATAGGTGAAAATATGTGAATTTGCTTAAAATCGGCAATATCATGGAAGAAAAACGTAATTATTTTCATGGTGATTAACTTCTTTTGTGAACTATTGTATGCAGAGGTTTAGTATTGGTACTTGTACTTGTACTCAAGTACAGTCTTTTTAAGTACTTGAACTTGTACTGGAGACCTAAGTACTCGTACTCGTACTTGAGACCTAAGTACTTGAACACAAATGACATTTCTACAGGTACTTGGATACTTTACCTCCTCATCCTCCTCTTCCTCCTAAAAAGAGGTCCTCTTCTTCCTCCTCCTCCTCTTCCTCCTCCTTTTCCTCATCTCCTCTTCCTCCTCCTCCTCTTCCTCCTCCTTCTCTTCTTCCTCCTCGTTCTGTCTGAAAGAAACTTTGCATAAGAAGAAATGTCAAATGACACCTTAAATCGTCTACATGGCAGCTTTTGGTCCTGCCAGTGCCAACCCATTTTGCTTTCAGAAGGTAAGTAGTCATCGTTACTCTGCAGCCCAATTTGGCACCAGAGCTTACTGAAGTAGATGCTGCGTGGGAGTCATCGCTGCCTGTGATTGTGCTTGGACGAAGAGGCCTACCATCATTGGCTTCGTCAGAACGACAATGGTCACCAACGTCCATGTGTTTCAGGAGGATTTTCTTATGCTTGGACCGGAGATGAATAGCCTTTGCATACATGTACATCTTGCTGCGATTTACACAACTGGCATTGAGCCGTCTGGCCCTCAGAATCGCCAACGAAATGTTACCAAGCACCACTCTTTACATTTGCTGATTTAGACATTGTTTGGATTGGTGTCTTAAGTCACTAAATTTAAATAAAAGCAGTTCACCGATATTATTAGGCCTATACAAATTCGAAGCTACGACGCCGACGTGTCAAAAAAACTCAACATTAGTCTCTGGTCGAGTGAAAAGTGAACCCACACTTATACGAAGTCACCAATAAAGATATGGATGAGCCGATAAATAAGTAGTTAGAAGTTGTATTACGTAATCCGTTATCAACCATTATTATCGTTACATTTCCATTACTCTGCATTTGTGAGTTTCACAGCGTGAACGACGGTGAAAGTGACGCTTTTTCAAACCCGTCGAACCCGGGTTTCAATCCCGGTCAAACCCGGGTTTCGGGTTTGAAAAAAACCCGGGTAACCCGGATAACCCGGAGTACCATAAACCTGAGTTTGCATTTCCTAACCCGTAGGTTCTCAATTAAAAGTGCCGGTGTCACGATATAAAGTCTCCGCGAAACAGAGTCTCCCCTGGCTGATATAATGTCTCCCCTCGGAGACTCTGTATCGGAACAAAGTCTCCCCCATTGAAATGGAATCTCCCCATCTACGATACAAAGTCTCCCCCTACTAAATATCGGCTTATATAGAATGCTATTTGCTCGCGGAGGTAACGAAAGCTAGAACAAAGTTGATTGGTTGGCTAAAAAGGGCAGATCACCACAAATTATTCATAGCCCAAGTGAATTTGTGCTTAGACTTAGATTATCTTAACGGATTCTATAATATAGAATCCGTTAAGATAATATTATTAGTTAGTATTATATTGACAATAAGTTGCATTAACAAGTAGGCCTACTACGTTGTGAAACAGTTCCAAATTATTTTCACGAATAAGGCTGAATGTGTTTAATTACATTACCAAAAAAGAGTGCCCAGCAGAATATTCTAAAGACGAGAAACGTCCTCTGCGAGAGAATTCTGTTTCATTCTGTGTCAGTAGACTAAGTGGGGACTTGCTTCACATTGGCGCCAAATATAGGAGAATTCGAGTTAAATTTCTATGTTGCTGATACTTAGTTATGATTGTTTAAAATATCCCTCTGTGCTAATTATTTCCTAAGATTAATTAATATGGACTATTAGTTACTTAAAATGGCAATATGACAATTACCTGCATAATTAGTGATTAAAACCGGGAACAACAAATTGTTTGAAATTGAAAATTGAAATTGAAATAAAGTTTCCCCGGGGGAGACTTTATTTCAATGGGGGATGAAATATTCTCCCTCACCCGGAATTTTGTTTCAGAATATAGTCTCCGGGGGCGCGAATTTATTCTGAAACAGATCCGCCGGGGAGAATCTGTTTCGAAATAGAGTCTCCGGGGGAGACTTTTAGGGGAGAATCTGTCACGCGACACCGGCCCTAAAATCTGGAATAGCATCCCCAACGACATACGGTACCGGTACCTATCTAGTTTTTACCTATTCAAACGTACATTGCGTGCCTATTTTATTGCCACTGGTATGTTCTAATAACATTGTATGTGCTAGTTAACTGGTTAAGATTTGTTAAGGATTAAAAAATTGCAGAATTAAAAAGTTATTCTGTCTGCCACTCGATTACAGCAATGTTGTAAGGGTGACCCCTACTAGTCGGGGTTTCCCAACTATTTTACTAGACTCATGATATTTGGACTCCGGAGGGGAAACGCGGGAGAGGGAGGCCAAGAAAGAACTGGATGGGAACTGTTCGAGAAGATCTGAGATGTTTGGAGATGACGGTGGAGGATGCTGTCGAGGTGGCGAAGGACAGAGAAGAATGGAAGAACTGCGTTGCCCGATGTGCAGTCCTGCGCGGGAAGGACTAAGTACTAGAAACATGATATATGTTTATATTCTTTGTTTCTGTTGGTTCTGTTGGTTGGAAAACAATCAAATTTATGGTTTATGGTTATGGCTGTTGCTATATTTGAACAACACCTTTCTATCTTGCTCTAGTTTTTGTCGTGCTGACATTAAATTTAAATTTCTACCTAGAGACTTCTGCAGTTCTTGGTTTGGCTTCAAAAGCTTCTCTTCGTCCATCACTTTTTTCTCTTCCACTTGTTTCTGTTGCACGCTGATGTCTGCAAAATAAAGAAACGCATAATAAATAAATTTTCTAATGCCCATTGCACCTTGAAACAAAATAAACCTGTCTATTACCAAGCAGAGGATGAACTCCAAAAGGAAGTCAACACCTAACATGCTCGGCTTTTACTTCATCTCACAGTACATCAACCACAAGAGTTCAGTTCTCTTAACTAAATGTATTCCAATATTCACATTCTGGAATGGAATGAATAATATGCGCAGCTCTTCAGCCATGATACGGTACACATGAAGAGAGACTGCCTTCGTTTTTCAGATTTTAGTTCAGATCGTTTATCCGATTTTGCTCGATGCGCAAGACAGACAGACTCTCAAGTGGAACGTCAATATGCTAATGGGACTAATCGATCATTATAGATCGCGGCAGAAAATCATAGGCCTATAGGTCTACTAGGCGTTTAGGAAACTTTCAATATTAGGCCATGTATACCGTAGGTAAAAAGGCAGTGTAACAGTCTATGAAGGATCGCTGATTTTTCAGTTCCGGTTTGACCGATTTAGAAGCCATTTAGACTAAGTGTACATTCACTGCAAGTATTTGCACTTCATGATATTCATAATTTCTTCATTCCTTTGGTCACCTGATAACATCATAACTGGCTAGTCTAAATTAAATATTTTAATTAATTTCTCATTTCTAAGTTCAAATTAAACTACTTAGTCAAAAGTCGAAACAGCCACCATACAAACATCAAATTTATGGAATGTAACTATTCAGTTGGCTGACTATAGGATACATCGTGCAAGTGATAGTATTGTATCAGGGTTATTACGTGACGTAATAGGTGAAAGCACACATTTACGAAGACAGATAAGAGAAATAATAAAATACACTAAAATACACGGTTACCTCCATCATGTATTAAATACGCTAAAATACAATTTTACCGGGTAATTTTTGTCAAAATCTTCGTGCAAATATGTAGGCCTATGGTGCCTCTATGCTGGCATATCATTTGGCAGTGTAGAGACAAAATCCAGTTTCAAATTTTCAAGACTCATTAAACGTACGATTCTCTTTATTAAATTCCCGTTTTCTCGCTTCGATCGATTTAATTTTCACTTTTTAGATTGTTAGAAATAGCTATGAGGGTGGAGTGAAAAGCGATAATTAGAAATTCAAACAGTAATAGCAACAAAAAGTTGCCTAATGGTGTGGGATCAAAAAATGTCGAAAAAGATTTTTTAAATATTAATTATCTTCCGCCCCCACCAGAGAACCAAAGTTACGAAAAATAGCATTTTTCGAGAAAATTGCAGGTTTTCTTGTAAAATATCTTAATTGAAAACTAATTAAGTGTCATTCAATATACTTTTAGAGCTCTTAATACTGAATAAAACGATGTATTAATTTTCAGAATATGCCCATATTTGTAGAAGTTATTAAGATTTTCTATTTCCTCTGGTTCGCGACAGTCATGTCGCTAAGTCTGAACACGGTTAAGCACTAATAACTTTTTTATGCTTCGCGATATTTCAACCCATAGTACATGTATGTCATTCGATTCAGCTCTGAACCGCTTTTCTAACGGTACATTGTGATGTGGGATTGTTTAACAGTACACTTTTGTTTTATTTTTTACAGTGTTTTTTCAATTTTTCATTGATTCTGTTGTCATTTAAGCTGAATGAGCACTTTAACGATCAGAGGATCTAAAAAATGGCAAATGACATATGAAGAGAGATTAGTGAATTGCGGAGTAACAACACTGGAAAGATTAATTGAGCGCTACGAACATTCCATTTTGATCGTGAATAATTGCGAGATGTTAAAGCATAAAAGCTACAATGCCTACTTGTTCTAAAACATTGTTTTCGAAGTTCGGACACAGACAGGAACTACGGCAGACTGTTCTACCCCCATAACCCATATGAGAAATGTGTCTCTGTTGAACTGGTCCACTACCTTGATCTTCACTCTCTAATGCCTCCTCTTTAGTCTGGCTTTAGGAAATTCCACTCGACGGAATCTCTTATGGTGATTCTTCTAGCAGATATACTTCATGATGAGGACCGTAGCCATATAATTCTACTCTGCCTTTAAGCATAAACCATCAAGGCAATGCAGAGAAGCAGCGGCCAAAGAAAAACAAGGTTCTGGGTCAGATCAAAAGAACGGTAATCAGCAGAGACAAACACAGTCATGTTCTTGAACCTGCAAAAAAACTCAGGTCAGGCAAAAATAAAGAGGTGCTGCAAAAGGTGCAGCGGAGAGCAAACAAGACGATCAGAGGATTTGAAAAAATGACAAATGACATATGAAGAGAGATTAGTGAATTGCGGAGTAACAACACTGGAAAGAAGAAGATGCAGAGGAGATCTCATTGAGACATACAAGCTGATGATAAAAAGAAGCAACCCCGTTTTAACGATTTTTTCAGTTGGATGACAGAAGTGGATTACGAGGACACCGATTTAAGATCTTCAGTAAGTCAGAAGTCATCAAGCAAAGATTTTTCAGCAGCAGAGTAGTGAATGCCTGGAATGAGTTGAGTGATGAGACGGTTTCGGTGGCCACCTTCAAGGCCAGGCTCGGAGGGATGGGTTATTAGAGAGATGCAAATTTGAGTGATGTTCTCAAACAGATCTTAGTGTTCTGAATACTGTAAACATTGTTATTATTATGCTAAAATATTTGTTATTAATGTACTAACTAACTGGTTATTTCTCCTTATCAGTCGATATATGATGATAGCTATAATATGTTACCGGTATGGTTACAGAGTGCTAGTATATTTAGAGTTGCTGATTCCTGCAAGTGGGGTGGTAAGCGTCTCTAAAAGCCTCTGCCACCCAAATGTCCACCTTCACGTGGTACCCCTGTTGGAAACAAAGTGCGTGGTGGACGACCGAGCCCTCGCCGGTATATGCGAGCCCAGAGACAAGGAGTCTGAAGGACGGACGATGAAGGACATCGACGCTCGGAGACGGTGTCTCGCTAAAAACACCGAGAGGAAGGCAACGGGAAACCACCTCTCTAATTTCCCAAGAAACACTTGCAATGACGACGAAAAGAACAACAATAAGAGAAAGACAGAAGAACTCGGTGGGGTACGTATTAAGAGGAGAAGAGTGGCGTCATTAGAAGTTGGAACCTGCCGAAGGGCAGAGAACTTAAAGAAGAAGAAAAGATTCCTGCTCAGGTTCAATACCAAACGTCTTAAAACCCTCAACAACTTTTATACGTCGTAGGAACTGGATTTTGTGTTCACATTGTCAAATGATAAGCTAAGTTACAAACGAATAGCTATCATGCAAGTAGGCCAGTGACTTTGTCTTTTACTTCAATTTTACACAAATTGCAAAAATTTAGGGAGCTCGGGTGGGCCACTTAGAATCAGCGCGCGGGCCGCATGCGGCCCGTGTGCCGTGTGTTATACAGCACTGACATAGACGCTTTTTGCTTTGTTGAGCATTAAGCAGCCGTATGGCCATTTATCCCGCATGCAAAACATTTGGCGTTTCTGAAGGGATAAACACTGGTTACATACATGTACGTGTCTTCCCACGAAGCGAGAATGGCGTATTTGCCTTGTTTGGAGGATGCCTATTGGCAATGCTGCTTTTCTGTTCGTTATCTTCACCCTATGCCATGTACCAATTGGACCATATTCGATGAATCGATTCGTTCTTTGGCCGGAGTAGTCCTGTTACCGATGTTTCGCTTTTGTTGCGAGTTTCAGACACAATGTAAGCTAGTTTTAAATGTTAATTTAATTTCGCCAAAAGAGACGATTAAATTGAAACCATAACATTAGAAGGCCCTAAAATATCACAGTTTTTATTGTGAGATTTTGGGCTTCGCAATTAATAGGGGCTCCGAAAATGTAAAAAAAGTCGCAGAAAATTAAGTTTGTACCATTTGACTTCTTTTGATAAATGTGAAGATATAATTGAAACCATAATAGGCCTATTATTATTAGGGTGTCTTGTTCATGTTAATTTTCTGACATTTTCGGGCCCCCTAATTTGCAGGCCTTGTGCAATTGCACGGTTCGCCCAATGGTAAAGCCGGTACTGTGGAGATGAAGGCTACTGAGGTCGATTCAGTGGGCCGGAAGGCATATTGGTAAGAGAATTCCATAGTGCTGTGCGCCTGTGTCAAGATGGGGTAGAAAAATCTACGCACCACAAGTCGCTCGAGCACTCTGCACAGGATTGGTGTGATCGAGATGGGTCGGTAGTCTGCTTCTGTTGTCGATCGGCGTACCTTTGGAACTGGAGTTAATGGCAGCGAAACATGCTTGATAAAACATTTACCTGATACATCGACCAGAGAAGAATAAACAACTTTGATATGTTCTTCAGATTCAAAAGAAATGATCGTTTTCTTACCCAGAAGAAGTTTTGTTTGGAACTCGATTTGCATTTTCAGTACATGTTCTAGAGTTCTTTCTTCAGATTTTTTCAGCTGGTCTTCGAAATCCTTCTCCAGCTGTTGCCTTTTGTCTCTTTCTTTAACGCATAATTATGAAAACAACACTTTAATGACATGATCTTATTTTAATGTCGCAATCTATAGCAGTAAAGAGCAGTTGCTCCTAGATTTTGAGCCTTGAAAAATATGTGCATTTATTCTGCAATTATATTATTGCAAAGTTCTCTATTAGGTCGAGCCCATGAAAAGGCACAAAAGAAACACTTTGCGAATGCGTTTTCATATGATAAACAAAAGAATCATGGGATATCTTGTTGTTGTATAAAATCGGAGGGCCTTGATATACCCCGAGTAATTAATCTATAGTCTAGCATAATAAAAATCGTCCAGTCTAATCTAGTCTAGTAATATTGTATTGTATTTGTTAATTTATATAGCGCCGCGCACAGCAGTGGTCATTCAGTAGCGCTCCCAGCGCAAGAACCCCTTGAGAAGAAGAAGGTTTTGCGTAGGGAGAAAAGATAGAAAAGTTTTGTGTCTGGTAAGAGCCACATTTTCATATAATAGAATAACGTTCAATATTGTGCTGTATTGTATTTATTAATTTACATAGCGCCGCTCACAGCAGTGGCCATTCAGTAACGCTTCCAGTGCGAGACCCCTAGAGAGGGAGAAGGCTGTACTAAGAGACCCAGTAAGAATGGTATACCACGTAGTTAGGAAGGAAGAGCATTCCATCGGGAGGGCCAATAATGGCAAAAGATCTAGTTTCGGCCATAGTGGTCCTAACTCGTGGAACAAAAAGAGTTTGCCTGACCAAGAAGCGGAGAGGTCGATGAGAACCTGAAGAGAGAGGGGAGCGAATTTTATCCCTAAGATATTTAGGAGCAATGCCCAATATGGACTTAAGGAACAGAACAAAAACCTTGAACTGAATTCGGGCTGTAATTCTCAACAAAATATGACATTGTGCCAGTTGACAAAAATTACTTTGTTTTTGAATTTAAAAAAAACTTTTTTACGTTACTAGATGTTGGCGTAAGATTGAACAGACTAGTAATCTAAAAAGCAAAAAAAGATATTTTTGTGTTCAGGAAGTAAACTGGCACAATACCAGAGTTTGTTCAGAATTACTTCCTGAATACAAGAATATCTTTTTTAGCACCAAAATGCACAATGTTATGCTAACAACTAATTACGTAAATAAGTTTAAAAAAACTCCAAAAAAGTAATTTTTTTCAACTGGCACAATGTCAGGTTTTGTTGAGAATTACTTCCTGAACACAAAAATCTCTTTTTTTGCTTTTTGCACCAAAGTGCACAATGTTATGCTAACAACTAATTACGTAAAAACGTAAAAAAACGTAAAAAAAGTAAATTTTTCAACTGGCACAATGTCAGGTTTTGTTGAGAATTACTTCCTGAACACAAAAATCTCTTTTTTTGCTTTTTGCACCAAAGTGCACAATGTTTGCTAACAACTAATTACGTAAAAACGTAAAAAAACGTAAAAAAGTAATTTTTTTCAAATGGCACAATATCAGGTTTTGTTCAGAATTACTTCCTGAACACAAAAATATCTTTTCTTTGCCTTTGGCACTAAAATGCACAATGTTATGCCAACATCTAATAACGTAACATAGTGAAAAAATAAAAAAATAATGTTTTCCAACTTGCACAATATCAGATATTATTAAATATAGCATTTGTGTTAAGCTTTTGAATTTACTAAACCAGGAGGCTACATTTCTCGGCATTAGTTGAGTTTTACTGGAATAAAAAAATAACGTAAAAAAGTGAAAAAACTCAAAAAAATTATGTTTTCAACTGGCACAATATATTTTGGACACTGATTTCGAATATGAGATCGAAATTTGGCTAGCACGTCAGGTTTTTCAAGTATGCATCAGTGAGGGTCTACACAATTGCGAATTTTCAATTCATATACCAGCGAAAGGAATGTATATTGTAAATGTATCATGCATTTGCTTTTGCGTTTGTTCTTAGTAAAATTTTGGATGCTAATTTCAAATATGAAATTGAAATTTGGCTAGCAGGTATGCACTAGTGATATTCTACACAATTGCGAATTACTGCGGAACATTTACAGCATGAAATATGTCGCCATAAAATGATGTGAATGCTTCTAGACTAAGTGTTAGGCCTAAAAAATGAATATGGAGCAGACATGTCGATGAACGCTTATTTCTCTTGTATTATTTTGTTAGTTAATTCGTCTTTTCTTTTTATTTTCTTTCGCTTAATGGTTCGATACTAATTTGATAACTGCGCTGTCACAGAGTAGAAAAGGCGCTATGGAAGAGATACATGTAGATACATAAATAGTTTGCAACCCACATTACATGGTATACATTCTCCCTTGGTATACATTAGCGACAGTATGTGACATATCAGATAAAGTTATTATCACTTTCTGCGGTCGAACCAATATGTCTCCTGGACAGGTCCCTGGCCCATGGAACCGGGGTAGGTGTCCTTTTCGGTTGACTCTGCCAATGGTTGTGCAATCGTAATTTTGAGGCCCGGATGTACCACGTGACCAACCCAAGCCCCTGAAATCTATATAAACCCGCGCAACCCCAGATCATTTCATTCTTGTGGAACCATGGCCTACAGGAATCGCTATGTGGTTGTGGAACCATGGCCTACAGGAATCGCTATGTGGTTGTTGATTATGATAATCCTCCGTGAATTCAGTATGAGAGCTTTACTTCTTTCTCGGTATGTTTATTATGGGTTTTATTTCAATGTTTTATTATTGTATTCTCATTTATCTGCTACCGAAATTCATTTTTCATTTATTAAATTACTTTTATATTGTGATCGAATAGTTTCCATCTTTTAGGAGCTAGTTTCCAGAGCAAGTAACATAAGAGCCATCAATGAGGTGGCACGACAAAAGAGCGACCGACAAAAGAGCGACCGACAAAAGAGCGCCGACAAAAGAGCGCCGACAAAAGAGCGACCGACATAAGAGCGACCGACATAAGAGCGATGTTGAGACGACCACACATGAAGTGTACTTTTACGATTATAAATCAAAGCAACCAGAAAGATTAATCCTAGTGCAATTTATTCAACAAAGCGCTATGAAGAAAAGAGAATTTAATAATAAATAAATGTCTGAATTTAATACTAATAGGCTACTGTTCAACGAAAAGTATGAAATATGCGAAGTTTAAATCTAAAAAGTCTACGAAGAAACGTGAATTTAATACTAAATAAATTTGAATTTAATACTAAAACTGTTCAACGAAAAGTCTAAAAACGTTGTTCGTGTTGGTTATTGAGTCAACTAGAAAAGTTACAGTTCAAGATATACAATACCCACGGCAGATGATTTTTTGGCTGTCACGGGTTTATCGTCGAAGTCATCATTTCTAATTATTCTTGAATGTGAACTTACAAAATATAATTATATTAGAATTCCATTTAAAAAAATTCTTAGAAAACATAGCCTACCACTGAAGGTGTGCGTTAAAAAAAGATAATTCTATTGGTAAAGATGAGATCTTCGGCAGTGATGACGTGTAAATCCAGTTTGATCTAGTCAGGGCAAAAGGGGTGACTCAATGGAGAGCATAGCCAGAACGTATGAAAGAAAGTGTGGGGTCAGCCCAGCTGGAAGAATTTTGCTCGAAGATCAAGAACGCGAACATGCGATCGTCGAAGCAACACCTTAAAGCATCGCTCCAGACAAATGAAACTACTTATTAACATATAATTATACATACCTGAACGTAGTTCAGCTTCCAACTGATACACTCGCTGCTTTAGGTCATTTTCTTTTTCCTGAAGTTGTATATTGGCAGAGCGATACTGTATCAACTCACTTTCAAGCTCTTGAATCCTTGCTGTTTAGAATATAATATAATCTGCTTATCACAATTTATTGTAGCTGAACGCAGCGAACAGTCATCTGTAGTATAAGTTCGTATTTCATAGTTTTTGAGGAGTTTGAAAAATGCGCTTTTGAAGAGCCCATATACATACTTATAATCACATATACATACATACAATGACGGAACTACCCCGGTGGAACACTTTATTTAAGTACATTTTATAAATTAGTTATAGTTTTGAAAAGCATCTGATTCCTTCTGAGGGTTCCATGCCAAAATGTAATGCGACAAAATGTCGCGGACAAAATGGCACGGCCTGTATGTCATAGTGACAAAATATCACCTGACAAAATGTCACGGACAAAATGTTATGGACAGAATGGCATAGATGGAACCATCAAAGTCTATCCTAGAGGGTATGATCAAATGCATGGTTTCATAAAAGGATAACTACTGCTGTCTACGCGCTGTTGAATGAAGGATCCCATCGTAAAACCGTTTCTTACAGTCAGTGCTGTCTCTCAAGACAGATGTTCAACCAGAATCTGTGGTCATTGACTTCGAACTGTCAGAAATTCTAGCGTTCCAAACTACATATCGATCAGCTTCAATAAACAGGTTCATGTATCATTTGCATTTGGAGGAAGTTACAAAATGTATGTTTAGCAACACGATATAGAGATTAACCTGATTTCAATCAATCAATCAGTCAAAAAGTTTTATTGCCACCGTGTCAAAATATTAAGCAAACAATTTTTCCGCTCTGATTAGAAACGCACAATAGGAGGCCCAGAATGGACAAAAGTTCCGCTAACTAGGAAACAACTAGATGGGTGTTGCATTTAATAAAACAAAGCCAATGAACATCAAGAATTAACAGTAAACCAGAGAAAGTACAATAGTCATGAGCAGCATAACATGTCGCTTTTTTTGTCTTAACTAGGTAAAACATATTTCTACACGCAACGTACAGGTGAATTACAGTCATTAATTAAGTGTAGGCGTAGCATTTTCTTGAACATGCGTAAATTTCGTGCATCGCGAATATTGGGAAGGTTGTTCCAAATGGCAGTACCAACAGATTTAATGGAGAACAGGCGTGTATTGGTGTGAGCAAAAACAGGACGAAAGGCTTTAGCATTTCTTGTTTGGTAAGAGTGTATTTCTGTACCGTGCTGGAAGAAACCTCTAAAGGCCAGAGGGAGTAGGCCATGCTCATTGCTCGTATCTATACAGAAACTCCCCAATTTGAACCGTCTTGATCTGCTCAATGTTAAGCAATTTAAGGATAGAGAATAAAGGAGCTGTGTGCTCTCGTGGACAGGCTCCTGCCACAATGCGTATTGCTCGCTTCTGAAGGATTACTAGTCTGTTCAATCTTGTGTCGTATGTTTTATTGTGTAGAGAGCTTCACTGATTCTCACATAAGCCGCCGCCTTCTTTCCTGGATTTTGCAATGAACACGAAACGTCTACTTGCACTTGCCTTCATCTACCCGGCCGATGTTAACAGCACATTTGAAAACCTAATTGAACGCCTGCGTCGCCAACTGAAGTTGGAGTTCTACCAGGAAAGAAGGCGGCGGCTTATGTGAGAATCAGTGAAGCTCTCTACACAATAATTGTTACAGACTACTGTAACAGTAACAACGATCCCATTGCCTATTAGGGAGACATTGCAAGATTTCTAAATATAAATGGTGTATGAATATTTCGATAACTAACACAGTTTAATACACACACAGTATCACTTGACACTATTATTCAGCGTTGTAGTAGTATTAAGTATGCTGATTATGCCTTTAAATATAAAATGTCATTCCAGGTTTTATTACCGTCGAAAATGTTTTGTTACAATCACTTGACACTTACTATTCACTTTTTCTTAGTAGATTTTGATTTTTAAATAATCAATTATAAAAATTATCACTTATTTACTCATTTGTACTTATGACATTCTGTCCGTGGCATTTTGTCAGGTGACATTGTGGCATTATGATAGTTTTTACCGCGCCATTTTGTCGGTGACATTTTGTCGCATGACATTTTGTCAGGCCAACCTTCCGAGCATTCTTGCAAAATTTACTATTCACATGCCCATTATTCTGTGTAATATGTCATTAGCTTAGATTGCTTCTAATGATGAAGATATTTTGGAGAGTTGCCACTTTTTGTCTCCTCAGAATAATTATTTATGTAAATATGCGAGAAATCACCCTGTAAAACGGCTTGTGTGTCAGACTGTTCACTGAGGCCACGTTCTCTTTCTTGGTTGTCGATGTCTTTGAGTAAGTAGTGAGTATCATTATCCAAGGCTTGTCGTACAACAAGAAATGCTCTAGGATGCTGAATGGAGAATAGATGGTCAAGAAGAGCTCGACATCTACCCGGTGTTGAGAGATTCTCGTGGCTGATCTTCTGCTTTTGTTCGATAGTGATCACGTGTTCTTGCACCAGCCAATCACATAGTCGATCCGGTTCAACATCAGACACAAATTTAGCGTAGACGTTTAATATATGGTGCTTTAGCTCCTCATTTGTTAACGTTTCTGAAGCACAGTTTAAAGCAAAAAACACATTATTCATTCATTCATTCATTCAGAGCATTTATATAGCGCCTCTTCAAAAAGCTACTCAGAAGCGCTCCCGGCCGCTACATTTTTTTTCACGCGCTGGTTCAGGCCCATCATAAATATTCATGAGAAGTTATGACGTTATTTAGCCTAATCGACTGTGATGAATATTAATGTTTGCATATTAAGATCTGCGATGACGAACGGCAAGATGTCAGCGTCTTCGGTCAATGTTTGTCCGTTCTGTTCTGCGAATAATGCACGTATTTCCATGAACGACACTTTAATAGTAGGCAATTTCATTCTTACGTCCCTTTTTGAAAGTCTTTAGACCAAAAGCTCTAGTCTATGTCTTCGTATTGTGGCGTCCGCCGTGTATTGAAACACGTCCGCCACAGTATTAAGACTTATTAAGGTCTAAGACCTTTAGCACTGTTGATACCAACGTCTGCTCGTTTTACTTTCTGTAATTTTGTGGAGGTATTTTTTCGTTTATTTTACCTAGATAATAAAAGTTAAAGAGCAAGCTGGATTATCGATGAAAATATACGTAGGCCTACTAAAACTGAAAATAGAATTTGGCTGTATGCAGCGTAAATGATAGGGAGCACTGAGACAATAAATTATCTTTGGTGTGCAAACGGTTTACCTTATCGTTATGGGTAGCCCAGAAATTATTTAGTTTTGTCACACGAAAGTATATTTCTTAATGCATGCTGGCGGATGTACTAAACAAATGTTGGATATATTATTCAGTGGATTTTATTTAGCCTGTGATGGAAGTTTTTTGCTCTCTCAGGGTTGGATGCCACCCAACTATTTGTACACAGTGTGTGCAATGGACGGTCTGTCCGCGACACTGCACGTCAACATAACAACAGTGGCATCGGTCGAGATCTGGCTGTCCCAATTTCACAGCCGATCACAAATGACATTTCGAGTGGAACGCAATCGTTTGGGTACAAATCCGAAGGAAAACCTGTTCAATGTTAGCATTGTTTGTATATGTAGCCTACTCAGTAAAGCCATACGTTGATTGCTGCCCACAGTTCTTTTTCTGCAATAATTTCATTTTGGAAATAACCTCCCTCATCGTTCAGCATTTAGCCTCTTTCAACATTTGTTTCAATCAGTGAATCTTTAAACGCTGATGGGTGTGGTACAATAACTGGCACGTTTGAAAGGAATAGGAAACAGAGTGGTATTATAAGATTAGTGTAGTATTTATATGCTTTCTTAGTGATGTGCTTGTCAACAGTGTTGTTCAGTAATTGAAATACATGTAATTGAATTACGTAATTGAATTACTTATTCTGTAATTTGTAGCATGTAATTGCAATTATAATTGAATTACATTTGCAAAGTAATTGATACAACACTGCTTGTCAACTGTTCGTGTGTTTTTATTGCTAAACCAGTGTGACTACAGATGCATGCACAAGACGAGGAGCACTGACACAGCACAGACAAAGCTTTCATCCAGAAATACTGGATGCACAGCTGCCATGAAACTGCTCCTTAAGAAGACAGCATGTCATCGTAGAAGTCGTGGAGATGTTCGTAAATCGCGGTTAGTTAAACCAGAATATAAGCAAGACCAACTTCAAGATATGTATTGACAAACAGAACATTCTCCAAGTGAGCTCATGTAAATCTCTTGTTGTTTATATCGACTGGCATGTATTTCATCTACCTTTTTAAATTTAGAAAAGCATACTAATGTATCATATTCGGTTATGTACTGTCTCAACATCTCTTACTAAACTTATACTACTAATTGATTTAACCATACCTATCTTACTGTGGTCTTGTATGAGGCTATGTCATATTTGAATTGGGAACAATAAATGATGATGATGATGATGATGATGATGATGAGGATGATGATGATGATGATGATGATGATGATGATGAGGATGATGATGGCCTACTTGCCAATGCATCTCATATAGGTACCCGCTTTGGAAGAGGAATATAAAATCCATTTAAATGACATGCACCCTCTATGTCTACTGAAAGCATCATCGCTTGTTTCTTTCCCTCACATTGCAGCACCGGCATTGGAAAGCATTGGTACAGAGTACATAGCTGTTCAAGCAGCTTTCTTTTGCCAATTCACTCTACTGGGGCGAATAAACCAATTCAATTGCGTGGAATATTTATTGAATTGCCTAACTTACTGGTGTGTTTAATTGCAGCTCCTCAAATCCTCACTTGCCAAGTCACCCGTTTCGGGTTGTTCTTAACTGCAAGCACAATCACCCAATTGTTGCCGGGGATGCGCTTCGCCATCGTGATGTCGGTCCAGAGGCATGTGAAAAGATAACCCATCTGCTGCAGATGAACCACTCTCCATCAGCAGCCCTAGACATACTGAAGTATGATCTACAGATTGAGCATCCTGACGACTACATTGTTTATGCTGGCGACCGATATCATTGTCCAGATCCTCAGTGGTGCTATCGGTAAATACATAACTAAGCATTACCACTCCTCTATGAAACTTAGTGTATCAGCTTCGAATTGACTTTTGTTACACTTACGTTGATGTATTTAGGTGAGCATTTTGTTTAAATAAACCGTTAGGAACACATGTGCACAGCCATGTATATGTGTATGTATCCTTTATGTGTGGGCATAAGTTTTTAGTTATTTAGTTTGTATGTATGCATATATATATATATATATATCATGCATGTATGTACATTACGTATATATGTATCTGCATGTATGTACGTATACAGGATCCCTCAGAGACTTAAATTCATTCAGTCATTCAAAGAAGTTTTATATAGCACCTCTTCAAGGGAACAACTCGGAAGCGCTCCCAACCCAACCAAAAGCGTTGTATCGTTATTATTGTTATTATTTTTTCGCATAATATTCATTTCTTTATTTAATCGGATATTTCTATAGCACCTCTTCAAGTCCACTACTACTCAGAGGCGCCCCCGACAACATTGATGACACTGTGTCAGAGTTAACACGCCGAATTACAGCAGGCAATTGCGAGTGAAGGACTTGCCCAAGGTCCCTACGCAGCGGCTAGAGTGGGATTCGAACCTGCGACCCTCCGGTCACAAGGCACCGAACGTACCACTGCGCCACCACGCCCCACAATATGTCGTTAACCATGGCAATTACTATATTGCGTTTCACTTAGTTCTAAATCAGAGGTAATTTTCTTATTCTCTTGTTGTGTGCTCTGTGCAGGCTCTACTACCAGCTCTTTGAAAAAGAATATGGACCCTCTTCAGGCACTCTGGAAATCGCAAAACTGCAGGATCTCGTTCTGAAGTGCAACACAGAGCTCTGCAGTCGGAAAGCATCAGACCCATTCCATACTGCAAATGAAAAATACATAGAGATGGATGTGGACGGAGATGATGTAATTGTAGCGATTTGCACTCCGTTGATGAAGCGTATTCATCGCTACATAAAACACAGTGCAGAAATAGTTTTTGTGGATGCCGGTGGCAGCATGGACAGACACAACATGCGCGTCTTTCTGTTGATGACCTTCTCTGTGGCTGGTGGTCTTCCACTTGGAGTCCTCATCACTACAAATGAGCAGGCTACAACAATTACACGAGCGCTGCAGCTCTACAACAAGCTACTGGACAGCTCGTGCTTCTATCGCCGTGGGCTTGCTGGACCCATGCTTTTCATGACCGATGACTCAACTGCTGAACGATCTGCACTGGAAAATGTATATCCAGAATCAACTCGCCTGCTATGCATTTTCCATGTTCTTCAGGCATTTTGGCGTTTCTTGTGGGATGCACATTCTGCAGTGCATAAAAGTAATCGTCCATATCTATTTGGCATTGTCAAATCAATGGTATATGCTGACAGTGAGGTCTCCTTGAAGAGCATATATGAAGAGGCAATGACTGACGAATTGGTTGTGGCTCACTCAGCGGTAAGCAGACGACTCCAGGCACTGTTCGCTAGGCGTGCCGAATGGGCACTCTGTTGTCGAACAGATCTCCCAACGCGACACAACAATACAAACAACTACTGTGAACGAGCTATGCGAGTGCTGAAAGACAGTGTTCTGCACCGCACAAAAGCGTTCAATGTCCCGCAGCTAGTTGACTTCATCGTCACCCGCTTTGATGAACACTACCAGCGCCGTCTGCAGGACGTTGCGAACAACCGTCTCGATAACTTGCGCATGTCTAGATTCTCACCAATCGCATCCGAAATTGACGTCGCACAGATTGTTTCACTGTCAACGTCATTGTACGAAGTGCCTAGTGAGAAACAGCTAGGCATCACCTACACTGTTGACATGCATCTTGGATCATGTACGTGTCACCAAGGCAAAACGGGAGGACCATGCAAGCATCAGTCTGCTGTCATGATGGCTTTCAGGGAACGCTGTGACAATTTCTTACCTGTGAATGACCCCACCACACGACAGCTGCTGTATGCCATCGCGACGGGTAATTCGTCATTGCCGATTGACTGGTTTCAATCACTTGCTCCAGAGTCTGATATTTCTCTGTCTTCAACACAAAACGTAGAAACCAATGATCCAGACTGCTGGCCATCATCGTCCTGTGCGGCTAGCGCGGCTTCAGTTGGTCAGTTTAGCCATGTCGACATGGACCGAGCGAATGACGTCCAACTGCCGACCTTTCAGGATGATACTTTGTGTGCTGTGTTCCAGAAGTTTGATGACTTGTGCAGTAAGATCAAGGCCATGAGTAATCAGGATAAGGAATCGTTCGGGCCCGCACTCATGTCATTTTGCAAGCAAGGTGAATCCATACGTACACCGTCTGCTATGCTGACTGCACTTCATACATTTGGTAAATATTCTGGAGCAGCTGCTGCTCTGAACAGCAAAAGGAGGCACTTTGCAAGTCTCAAACGAATTGGCGTTCAACCGACAGCAGTGGCTCGCCGGAAGATGGTGGTCGGTGGTCGCAAAAGGATGCACCTGGGTCGCCCCCCAAAATCATCCATGGCTTCTGAACATTGCTATGCATCGGTCAAGCAGAGAGGTGGTATGAACCGACAAGTTTGGCCAAAGCGCAGTGCACCACATAGCCTTGCAAATGTGGTGGGTAATGTAGAGCCACTTGGCAAAACACATTCTGCTAAATAACTGTTCATTATTCATATACCGTAGTCTGTTATTCCAGATTGGAATGGAACCCATTTATGCTTGTTCTGGTTCATGTCTATTGAGTGTATTTCACTTATTGATACTTTCCTCAGTTGTCTTTTCAATTAAGGAACAAGTACGTCATTTGTGCTGAGTTCTGATACATTATATATCTAGTTCATAAGAATGAGTAATGGTCACCAATGCATTCTTTATCTCATTCCGTTAATTTCAAGTATTTATATATAGCACTCCTGTCTGCATAGGGCCTATATACACGTAGATATAGTGATTAGGTCTGTAACGCTATAGCGGCTAAACAACCGTATATTGAGTTGTTCAGCAAGTTTCATTAACTGTTAGCTGCTCTAACAATTGAAAGACCAGCACATCTATAACTCTGCATAATTATGATCTTATGTTCTTTGAGCAAGAGTTAGCTATGCCCTCTCCAAGATGTCACACCAATTACAATACATCGGATTATGTTTCACTTGTTTTTACAAGAGATGAAAGACATCAGTTTAAGTTAAATGCATTGTAGTTAATTATCATTAAAGTGTACACTGTTCATTCTTGGTGATTGTTGAATTTTAATTAAACACACAAGTTGATGCAGCTAATTTGTTCATCGTTTCTTCACTGTTATTCACACAAACAACAAAGCCAAGTACATGGTATAGCATGATTAGAATTGCCAAAAAGATAAGGACTCAGTTCTTTGAGCCTTGAGGGCCCTAAGAAGTCGCTATAGACAAGAAATTGAAAAGTTCACCAGCATTACTTTTTCTGTCCCTTGGCTTAGCACTAAACACTACCCATGCATTTACCCAACTCAAAGAGTGAACATTGAGATGTATTATGAAATTACACAATTCGGTATATTTATTATTTCTCAAATGCCGCTCGTGCTCGATCGTGAAACGATACGATAATAATTATTATAATTATTGTACTATTACACTATATATTATAATAATTATTATGTGAATTATTATAATACTATACTGGCGGCAATACATTATATACGTTTATATGTTCATTGCTCTATCGCTATAACCTATGACAGTTGTTTAAATGTATTACACTGGAGCTCGTTATGAGCTTGGTGGGGTTATACTAAATTGGAAGGGCGAAACCGAATTGAGCAGCTAATCAGACGCCTGAAACGTAGAGGATTTCTGCACCCCCAGGCAAAGAGCGCATCTGAACTAGCTCTAGAGACAGACAGTCGTTTGCTTAGAGCCATTTCCTTCAACCAACATCATGTTCTCTACCCATTGTTCCCTCCGATTCGTCCTATCAGATCAGACAGATACTCGCTTCGACCCCGTCCTCATGGTTTTTCCCTTCCAAACAAGGATGATTGTAATTTTGTATCTAGAGTGCTATTTAAAAATATGTATTGATTATCTTCCCTCAATTATAATACTAATGGTCCATTATGTATAACATGCCTATAGTTTTAATTTCTATCTAAACATTGCCTTATTCTAATCTTAAAACTTCTATTGTCATTTTTATTTTATCTACGTAATAATTTGCGTACTTACAATACAATACAAATTAAAATTTATAGCGCGCTTTAACAAGACAAGTCTTGCACGAAAGCGCGTTTCGCTACATTCTTAGTCATAGTGCAAGGTAAACGAAAATTGATTGATTGATTGATTGCAAGCGGTAAAATCTTACTTACTTGCATGCTCACTTTTTACAACCCTACCTTGAAAGCTCAGTTCACCCTCGCAAACTTTACATTAATATTCATGAGAGTCGTTTAAGCTAAGAACGTCATAACTTCTCATGAATATTTATGATGGGCCTGAACCAGCGCGTGAAAAAAAATGTAGCGTCCCGAAGAGCGGTTCCAAAGGCCCCCCCCGATCCAGGAATCGAGATATACCTATTTTTGTGTGTTGGCGGTCATATTGGACGCCATCTTGGATAGTAACATTCGGACACTATTGCCACTACGATAAACCGATTTCTTGATCTTGAAAATATTATATTCGACACTTCATTTGCCATTGTAGCTTACCTCCGACCTGATATATACATATTTTTGTGTTTTGGCGGCCATATTGACCGCCATCTTAGATAGTAACATTCGGACACTATTGCCACTACAATAAATCGATTCCTTGACCTTGAAAATATTATATTCGACACTTCATTTGCTATTGTAGCTTACCTCTGACCTGATATATAAATATTTTTGTTTGTTGGCGGCCATATTGGACGCGATCTTGGATAGTAACATTCGGATACTATTGCCACTACGATAAATCGATTCCTTGACCTCGATAATGTTAAATGTGATACTTGGTTTGTTTTTGTAGCTTAACTATGACCTGATATATACTGTTTTCTGTGTTGGCGTCATTACTGGCCGCCATCTTGGTTCAAATGCATTTTTCAGAGGTGACCCCGTGGTCGGATTGCGTGGATCCTACCAAAAACCATTACTATATGACCAAACCTAAGTACACAGAAAGTTTGGTGCTTTTGTCCAACCGGTCCCCTTCATCTTGCTAACAGCCCTCACTATAGTAATGTAGGCTAATATGAACTTGGAAATACAGAATAACTGCGTTAGAATTTAGTCTAAGCGCTGTTTTCAGAATGTTTCACACAATGATTGTTGATACGTGCTGATGACGATAATACACGGTGAAAGGAAAAAACCGAACCACTACAAAAAAGAGAAATTAACACCAAAAATGTAAACTATTTTATTCCCCACAATAGACTTAACTATATTTTATAATTATGCGCTATACCAGTTAAAAGCTGACGTCACTCTGACGTCATTTGTAATAATTTTCTAATGTACCGAATCTACACAAACTGTTCTCCTGCATACCTTTCTTCACTTGTTACACCCTGTTCCTCTCTCCAATCCAGACGAGGGCTACGTTCATCGTCTCAAGGTGATTTTGTTGTGACACGATCACTCAAAAAACTTGGTAACAGGGCATTTGCGCTAGCCGGCCCGGCTGAATGGAACAAACTCCCTGTCTTTATCCGCAAATCCTCAACATTATCGATTTTCAAAACTAACCTTAAAACACATCTGTTTAAGATTTACTATGATTGATTTTTCTGTTACGCGCTTTTGTGCAAGATTCCAATTTTGTTTAGGCGCGCTATAAATGACAGTCTAATAATAATAATAATAATAATAATAATAATAATAATAATAATAATAATAATAATAATAATAATAATAATAATAATAATAATAATAATAATAATAATAATAACAACAACAATAATAATAATAATAATAATAATAATAATAATAATAATAATAATAATAATAATAATAATAATAATAATAATAATAAGAATCAGTTACAAAATGGCGTTCAGTGAAGAGGACAGAATAGTAATACAATATTTACGCCAGAATCAGAATTACAGTGCAAAACGTTTTCTTAGGGAATTTCCTGATAAAACTTGGACACTTGGTCGACTAAGCGAACTTCTGCGTAAGATTGATAGAACTGGTTCGTGCAAGCGTCAAGCGGGCAGCGAGAAGTAACGAAAACATCCAACAGGTGCAAGATCTTGCGTTGAGTCAAGAAGACAGGCCACAAACTCATCTTTCACAAAGAGAAATAGCACGAGAAGTAGGCATTTCTCAAACTTCGGTAAATGAAATTCCGAAGATTGATCTTCATTTAAAAATGTTTCAAGAAGCGTAGAGCGACAGAACTAACGTAGGTCAACAAACAGGCACGGCTTGATCGATGCTGATGCGCTATCCAGCAAATTTGGTACATTTCATTTGGTTCACCGACGAAAAACTGTTCACTGTTGCCTCACTTTCGAATAGTCAAAACGATCGCCTTTATGCTGCTGTTGGAACACTGAAGAAAAATATTCCTGGAAATCGTTTGCTCCGAACACGTTCGACATTCGGCAAATCAATAATGGTTTCGGTTGGTGTGTCGTCGCTTGGCAGAACAGCGATACACTTCGTGGAACCTGGGGTTAAAATTAACGGTGCGTATTACCGTGATGTTTTGTTGATGCAGAAATTGCTTCCAGATATCCGAGAGTTGTCCGAATATTACACGTTTCAACAGGATGGTGCTCCTGCTCACCGAGCTCGCGAGACCGTTGAACTTCTCACAAACGAGACTCCAGATTTCATACCCCCTGCACTTTGGCCTCCAAATAGCCCAGACCTTAATCCGGTGGACTATAAAATCTGGTCTGTGATGCAAGAAAAGGTTCACAAGACAAAGGTTCGCGATGTCGGAGAACTGCGTCAGCGCATAATACAGGCATGGGACGAATTTGATCAAGCTGTAATCGATTCAGCAATTAGTCAGTGGCGAGCTCGTCTTTTGTGCGTGTGTGGAAGCCAAAGGAGGGAATTTTGAACACACATTATAACTAACAAATTAAAGTTATCTGATTCATGTCCTATAAATTGAAGTGTCTTCATGTTTCATTAAAATGTCCAAATTATTACATAAATTATTGCAGCAATAGGAGAGGTTCGGTTTTTTTCCGTTCACCGTGTAGTTACCACCGGATTAGAAAAGTTTAGAAGTTTACATAGTCTTGCATTTTACACGATGCCATACAATTCGATTAGAAACCTAGTGTGTATTTGACCATGAATTCAACTACTGCGACTAATTCAGGCCACAGTGCTGATTTGAATAACGTTTGACTGTCTGTGTTCATTCATTCGAAAATTTATATAGCACCTCTTGAAATAAACTACTCAGTGGCGCTCCAGACTCCAAAACGCCCAAAAAGAACAGTTTTAAATTTGGTGAGAAAGTCATGCGTCTGTCTGACATTTATTTCTCTTCTTTCGCTCTTATTTGCAACCTATTCTCCACCTTCCTTCTTTCGTTAGTGCTCACATTTATGTTATCTGCTCTTTGTTAATTTACTTTATTTATGATTTACATTTTGATAATGGCAATATCTAACGACTAAAAGCATCAATGGGTGGCTACAAGCTCTGATACAATTAGGAAGCTACAAGTCCTACAGACCAAGGTGCAAACCACAAGATTAGCCAGGCCTGCTTCGATAGTTATGCGTCACTTGCCTCGATCGGAATATCGAGACGTATGACTTTTCCATAGCCATGGTTCCTTAACCAAAAAGCTTCGTCAAGGGTAAATGTTATAAACTTATAACTCGCACACAAATTAAGTGAATGTCAAGTATAAAAGCAGATCATGTTGAGCTCCTGGATGTGATTGATGAGAATGTAAGTTATTAGGCCTACCATCATTATTTTATCAGTCGCATTCATTATGAATAAGCTTACTATTAGTTCACAGATGGCGCTTCCTAGATTTAAATCAAATTAAAAATCTTACTCGAACACGCCATTCCAATGGTTGCCGGGCTGGAATACCGGTCGCGTGTCTTTAACCTGTAAATACAATATTTCTCTGGCTGACAATATATGATGGCCATAACATGAGAAAATAAACAGGACCATTAAATTTTCCGCTAAGCATCTCTTTGCGGCACTGAAACATAAGAAAGTAAAGGGCCTAATAGGCCTATTCTTAACTCTAATGCTAGTTACAGTTTCATGAATACCATTCATCAAATCACTTCTTCCAACCACAACCTATTTTGTGGTGTGCTAGTGTGAAGCTTCTCTTATATAAAGTCTTCTGTACCCTACAGTGTGGCACAGGAAAGGATTCATTGTTTTTGAAACCTCCTAGTGCATGCCAGATAGCAGCCGTTCACTTTCCAGCACCTGCAGGTACCAGATTGGTCTGGTTCGTTTCAGAAACACTTATGTGCAAAGAACTACCTTAAAAGTCGTTACACAAAGTCCGTTCAGCTGCTTCAGGTCATCAGTGATTGAAATACAGATTACTGCAAGCGAGATTCACGATAGAAATGCCCTCTATCAGGAGCGCCGTCCCGATTTTAAAAGCTCATTTGACTGTAGCGCAAATACAGCCACAACAATCCAGCGACTGGTTACACTTTCTATGCCTCTTAAACTTCCATTTCTGTGGCCTTAATATAGCCTGAATGACACATTTGTACCTTTCTTTAATTCAGAATATCACTCTGTCCTACGCTAAAATAAGATCTATTATACATATCTAGGCTACTCGACAGTAACCAATATTACAACATGGTTTTGGTGCGTCGTCAGTTAAATTCCTCGTGCATTAGATAAGGTACAAACTAATAATAATCTTGGCTATGTAGACATTTTGAGATTCTGATTACAAAGATAACGATTAAAATCTCTGCCAAGATGGCTGCATGTTTTTATCTGCGTAGTAATCTTGACCATTTGGGTGGTCGAACTCGTTTTTGCTCGACTAGTTTTGTTATTCGATGTTCATAATAATCTAGTTTGCATCCGTGGAGATACATGTATATCTCTGTTTCTTCGCTGTTTCTGGTGTGTTTTGGATGATATTCGAACGCTTACCATTGAAGCCAGACTGATCGAAAGAATGGTTTCTCCCGTCGAGGGGTTTCAGGTTGTTACCTGTACAACAAAGTCTTCGGTTATTGTGCCCACCGTTCTACATCGGTGAACTATTCGACCATTTGCTGGTTACTACGAATGTCGTCCTATACAGATTCAGTGCCAGAGGGATGCCCGGACGGAACGTCTTCTACCATCTGAGAGGAGAGAGGAACTGTCATGGTGTCGAGGTGCGTGTGTTCCGAACCTCGTCGCCTGTTTTCATTCCTCTTCTTCGACGCTACCGCGACCAGGAACTTCGAATAACGTGCCAACAATCAGCTCTGGAAGAGAAACCGTTGACTGAGCTCTTCGTGTTTGCGGGACCTTGGCAGTGGTGATTCTTCCAATTATCTGTTACTCGCGCTGTGTTCGTTTTCGACCGACTGTCTTGTCATAATTAATGACTCTAACATAATTTAGAATTCCGCCTCTGAGTAGGAATCTTGAAGGGCGTATATAAATTTTTGGAATAAATAAATGATTAAATCTCTGATAATTTTCTCTAAGTACCCTATTCTGTCCCACCGACTCCCACTCCCCACCGCACCGACTTCCATGCAGTGAGGGTGAAAGTTGTTGACTTGTCTTCAGTTTCTGAGATGCCTCATCTATTGCCGTGATCTCCATGCCACCAAAGCACTCAGTTAATGCGGCGGTTTTCAACAATTTTAGAATAACCTCATAAACTATTAACCGTAGATTGCAGTGGCAAAAAGACATAGGACCCAACAAAGGAGAATTGGATGCACCTCAAAGCATTTGGAGCATTAAACAGGATATGGAAAGCAGATCAAGCAGCGCAAAGCAAGACAAACTCAGCGAATCCCAATTCTCAAACTGTATCTCTTACTTACAGTGAGCTTCTCTTGGGTTACGCCATCGATTGATGCCTTGTGATACCAGTGCTCTTAAAGTACTATTTAACACTTTAACTTGGAGCTGCATTTATTTTCCAGGCGCTTTTAATAAACTCTCGTCGTTAGTAGCAACAAATCATTTCCTAAACCTCGATCGATCATCGTTTCTGTGCTGATGAAACACAACTCTTCAAATAGGCCTATTTCTCTCCTCGTTTCCTTTCAGACGTACTGAATCATCTACATTACAATGTCAGCCTTGATGACCGCCAACGTTCTATGTCTAAACCCTTCAAAACAGAATTTCTTATTATTGACCTCTGTGAACCATCAAACAAACTAACCCATACTCCAAACCTTTCTCCAACAGATCTTAAAGCTCCAACGCCTTATTTAATCTTCTACAGTTCGCAATCTTGGCATAATCTTCGATAAAACTTTTACTTTTGCCAATCATATCACTCACTTATAACGCATTTGCTAATGTTTGACAATGTTTGACAATGTTTGTGATCTCCGTCGACTTCGCCCTGAAAACTTGATTTTAAGATTGCCCGCACAATAGCGACACCTGTTGTTCATTTCAAACTTGACTACTACAACCAATATTTTACATAACTTCGACTAATCTCGAATAGAAGATCTACGAAGAATCCAGAACACTCTTACCCGGACAGACGCCAAGACACCCATACACTACAAAACAACCTCACTTCTCAAATCAGTTAATTGGGTGAAAGTCCCTCAACACATCCAGTGCAAAGTTTATCTTTTACAAAGTGTGCCCATAAAACCTCACAACCCTCTTGCATTTGAAGCTTCCTAGGAGGGAATGGTAACATGATTGCCAGTGATAGTATGGAATGACTATTTTTCGTCTAAAGTTAAGGGGGAGTGGAGTGGCTCCGAGCTCATAACTTGGTTAGAGTCACCATCGCAAGCAAAGCATGCGATCACGATCACGATCGCCACAGTACAGTCCTGTCTCTTATGCTTAAACCTTACCGGGATAATGACTTGGCACAGAACCCAACCAAATAATCATTTACACTACATTACAACAAGATACTAAGGTTTACTTTTTATGGGTAACTTGAGATGGCTGGAAATTATACTTTACAGCTGACAAAGCAGTTGACAAACGACTTTGGTCTACTTCTAAACTTTGTATTTGTCTGTCTCTGACTAGGCATTAGGGTGTGTCTTAAAATATGAAATTTCAAAATTAATATCGGCCTTCTTGTTTTCGTGTTCTACCTTGAGAAATATTGTCATTTGCCAAATTAGATGAAAATCGGAATAGATTTAGAACTGGCGCAAAGCCCCGGAAAAATTATCACTTAGGAAACAATGTAATAGCCTAAATTGCAATTTTGATAGTTCAAAACAAATGTCAACACTTAAACATAAAATATAAGGTAAAGATAAAAGAAGAACCGTTTCATATTTTAAAACACACCCTACTATGCATGTATGGGCTACTTTGATAATGCTGAACTATACATTGTCGATCTTATAGGCCTAGTTGATAGAGCAGTTAGCAAATACAAACAAATTATTATCAAAGATTGCAGCTACATTATGCGAAGTCCTGTAAAATTGTCACTTGCAAACTGTGAAAATGAAGAAAACTTACTCTTGCTGAATAATCCGGTTTCTCTTCCGGAATGAAGCCAACGACTATATAGCCACTGGACACGTGATTTATTCATTAATTATGTATTTAGGCTGCTGCCATTCTTTATTAACCAGTCCGGGTGTTACTGGACAGACGATAACTCTTGTGGGAGATCCATTTTTCTCTACTTTTTGGATAAATTTAATGTTTGCAATAATTTACTAAAAATGCTAAAATATTATCAAAGTTATCACACACATTTCGTTTGAGTCCCATACCCTATGACGCTGAGTGATTGAGGGAAAGTTCATGCGTCCATAGTTTTAACATTTGCACATCCCGTTCGCTTTAGGCCTATCACTTGCATCAGATGCAAATTGCTTGGCTTACTATAGGCTAGATATCCGTTAACCCATTTTTGGCTTTGCTTAAGGCTGTAAACCACTGCCTTGCTGTCATAAAGTCAAACAGACCCGGCTACCAAATCAAATGGAATATAAGAAATGAGTGACTGTCATCAATGTCTAAGTGGTTTTTAAACTGCTAATAACTTGCATCGGAAGTCTGATCAAAAGGCCTCCCTTCCACTGAGCTAGCACAGTCGATCTCCTCCGATCAGTTCATTGAAACACAAGAGGAGTCGAGGCCATACAGTCGCCATTGAAAACCGTGGATATTTACATTTACATTGGCCTTCATACGAACACAAACATTACAGATCCTGGTAGATAAGATTCGTGAAAATCTAGAAACTATAATTATATATATAATGCATGTGTTAATATGGCTAGTTGTTTGGGGTAAATTGCTACAGACAGCGTCATGAGACACTTGAGACAATGAGACAGTGTTCCCTGGCATAGAAACGCTTAGAACAGGCAAAGCTGGTGCTCTTCAGAATGTATCAGAATACGATATGAACTACATTTGTTTTTCACATACGGATCAAACTATTGCTGTTTTGAACGTAGAACGCACAAGGTTTTTCTATTGGATAGTGTTTTTAAATTTATAAAGCGCCTCTCACAGTAATCTCACAGCCTCCAACTCCTCCAGCACTGATTCACTCCCCTTTCCAAACCCTATTCCTCCTGCCTCTCAATCATCTCTCCCTATTTTCTCTCCTGCCACTGAAACAGAAGTGGCACTCCTCCTAAACTCTCTTCCCAACAAGCAATGCGAACTTGATCCTATCCCCACCTCTCTCCTAAAAGACTGTGCTTCTGTCCTCGTTCCTGTAATCACCAAAATCATCAATCTCTCGCTCTCCACTGGTAACTTCCCTATGGTTTTCAAGCACTCTCTCGTCTCTCCCCTTCTCAAAAAAGCAAATCTTGACAAGGAAAACCTATCTAACTACCGTCCCATCTCAAATCTTTCCTTTCTATCAAAATTAACTGAGCGAATTGTCCTTACCCGGCTCAACGACTACCTCTCTTCAAACTCACTGCTCAACCCCCACCAATCTGGCTTCACTAAACACCACTCCACAGAAACTCTACTCGTCTCTCTCTACAATAAACTGGTCTCTGCCGTCAGCCATCAGCAAGTCTCCTGCCTCTGTCTCCTCGACATCTCCGCCGCATTCGACACCATTGACCACAGCCTCCTTCTTCATCGACTGTCATCTTGGTTTGGCGTCTCTGGCACTGCTCTACAATGGTTCCAGTCCTACTTGTCTTCCAGATACTTCTCTGTTAAAGCATCCAGTCATTGTTCGCAACCCCTCCCGCTCTGCTGTGGTGTCTCTCAAGGTTCCGTCCTGGGCCCACTGCTCTTCATTCTGTACACTACACCATTAAGCCATCTCATAAAATCCTCTTCTGTTGACCACCATCTCTACGCAGACGACACCCAACTCTACATATCCTTCTCCCCCAGCTCTTTTTCTACTTCCATTGCAAAACTACTCAATGTGGTTAACCTAGTCTCTCAATGGATGTCGTCCAACCTGCTTTGCCTCAACCCTTCCAAAACAGAATTCATCATCCTCGGCCTTCCTGACCAAATCAAGAAAATACCTGACCTTTCAATAACCTATCTACTAACTCTTCATCTCTTACCTTCACCTCTGATGCCCCTGTCCGCAATCTTGGTGTTACTTTTGATCCACATCTCTCCTTCTCTAATCACATCTCCAACCTCTCGCGCTCCTGCTTCATGCACATTCGTGACCTCCGCCGCATCCGACCCATGCTCGACTTCAAAACTGCCTCCACCATTGCTACCTCCATTGTCCACTCAAAGCTTGACTATTGCAATTCCCTCTTTCTCAACCTTGAATCTACCCAACTAAAGCGTCTGCAGCTCATCCAAAACTCATTAGCCAGAGCTGTCACCAGAACGCCCAAGCATCATCATATCACTCCCATCCTCAAATCACTCCATTGGTTAAAAATCCCAGAGCGAATTCACTTCAAAGTCTTATCACTAACCTACAACTCTCTACAACACTTCCAGCCCAGATATCTTCGCGACCTCTTCACCATCCAGCCAACCCGCTCTACCAGATCTTCCTCCATTCTGACTCTCTCTCGACCTCCTGTCACTACTCATCTCAAGTTCTCCAACCGAGCAATATCCAACACTGCACCACGTCTCTGGAACGACCTACCTCCTGAATTCCGCACTTTTTCGGTTCCTCAACCATCATCTCCAATCACCCACCATCATCCGCATCAGGCTCCTCTATCCATCACCGCCACGGCTTTTCACTCGAAACTAAAGTCTCTCCTCTGAGTCCTCTTCAAGAACTCTTACCCCGACTCAACTGATCCTGTACCTTCAAACTCTCGACCTAAACGACACCCACCTTAGCAGCTACTCTGACCCCTCTGATCCTCTGGAAACCGGACTCGGACCTCCTCGGACTACTCTTTTGGACAACCCTTCTGACTAGACGCAGCGCTCGTGAATAAGCTGGTGCCCTGCGCTTGGCTTTCGAGTGGCGCTTTAGAAGTTTGAAGATTACGATTACGATTACGAATACGAATACAGAATCAGAAGTTTTGCTATGGCATCGGAGTTTTTATGAATTTTGAATTAGAGCATAAAGTCAGATTACTGTTAAAAGCATGAGAATATTTCTCAAATTGTGGCTCCACTCCTTGGCTAGGACTGAATTAGGTAACAGCGTAACGGGCTAAGCTAAGTCACGCTCACGTGCGTCAACCCGGTTGCACTGCATGAATCGCCTTAAATAGTCAACTGTTTGCACTGGCCTATAAGTTCTGATGTAGGCTACTTATTTGGCTCGAAGGCACTGGCCTATAAGTTCTGATGTAGGCTACTTATTTGGCTCGAAGGCTACAATAGCCTACAAAGAGCTTGCTGCGATGGTTTGTAGTGAGTGAGTGGTCTGCATCAAATTTCCTATAATAGACTCAAGCGTTAACGACTATTTCGCCAACACAGAGGAAAATTCAGCCTAAAAAGTCGATAAAATCAACAAGCACTAAACTGATGTTCTATAAAATTCACCAGCTTCTCCAGTTGGGATTGTTTTAACTGCACCATCAGAAATACTATGAATTGCAATTCAATTGCACAATACCCATATTGGGTACAATGGCATTGGTTAGGCTATATCAGCAAATTAATGCAAAATCTGGATACGACTTTCACTCAAAACTTCAAACACCCAATTACCACAGATCCTATCCTCATTGCTCCTCTTTCTCTAACCTTCCTCGCTTTTCGGATGCAGCTACCATCCACCATATCCGTCTGCACAAATATCGAGATTTTTATTTTGATGACGATCAGTCACACTTTAATGTGAATTATCGCAGTTTAGCAGCCAACAACATACTACCCGCAGATCCTGTTGGGTCTTCAGAGACTAGTAGTAATCAACAACAGCGCATGTGCGAACAGGAATCCGGGTTATCCGGTAACATTTTCAGCCCAATGATAAATGATAAGTAAACAGGCTAAACGATAGGAACGCAAGCTGCAACCATAAAACGTATGCGCTGAGTTAGAAGCTCTTTGGGGCTCTGGCTAGAATAAGGATGTCATTTGACAGACGCATATAATTGGAGGGTCCTGCAAGGCCAATTTAGTTCGGGATGGGGATTGTAAGAATATTCAGTCTCATTTTCAATTATTAGTGTAGGGGTTGCAGTGTTGTATCAATTACATTTTAAATACAATTCAATTATAATTGCAATTACATGCTTGTAAATGTAATTGAATTACAATTACAATTACTTTATTGTATAAGTAATTGAATTACAATTACATTTTGATTGTAATTCAATTACCAATTACGTTTCAATTATTGCTTTAAAATAGGCAAATGATTTAGAATTTTTTCGATAATTTTTAATTTACTCTATTTTTATACTAAAACATCCAATGCACCAATGGCCTGTAAATTGTAATATACATTGAATTATATTATAAGTTTGTCAGGGATCCAAAATACGATTTACAATTATAATCCATTAAAACAAGTTAGAGTTCATTTGATTTTTAGTAGAAGTTTTCAAAAAGATAGTCTGTTAAAGAACTTAGTTGATTGCGCCTGAGTGAGTCAGTCAATTCGTCCATCAGTGCACTGTGCTAAAGAGACGCTCAACTGGAACTGAAGATGGAAGAAGCTCTGTTTTCTGTAGGCATCCGCAGTAAGCTATCTAATAATGAGTGCATGACTGCATGGATAGTCTGATAATGAAGATCAGACCTTGCCCTTGAGGTCTATCAAAGGGTGCTGTAAGAGATTGTAAGAGGGGTGTAAGGAAAGAATAATGTTGACAATTATGTTGCCATGCAAATATAATGTAGACCAGTTTATTCAATTAAACGGCCCGGGTCAACCCTGCAGGCTGGCATCTTTGCTGACTTTATTAAAGTAATTTGTAATTTACACTTAATTCAATTACAAATTACATGCAATATTGTAATTGAAATACAATTACAATTACTGGACTTAAAATGTAATTCAATTACAATTACAATTACAGAACATGTAATTCAATTACGTAATTCAATTACATGTATTTCAATTACTGAACAACACTGAGGGGTTGACGGATTAGACAGGCAGGGATAATTATGTGTAAGCGAATAACCCAACCGACTGACTCGACTGTATAGATAGAGACTGAACCTAACATGTAGCGAGTTGAGAGTTGTCACGAGTTAGAGAGTAGCTGTAGTACGAGGTCGTTCGTCTTAGTGTAGGGTAGTGTGGTCCAAAAAATTAAAAGTTGGAAATGCATTGCTCCACAAGGCTGCCCTTGTTACACATGAAAACATGAGTCTCTATGCAAAATTTTGGAAAGATTGGATTATATTTAGAGATCGCTACGTTTTTCGACTTTTTGCCACATAGCATGAACTTGTCAAAAACATTTATATAATTTTTTTTAAAATCAGTTATAATTTTTTTCAAGTCAGTTATTACTTTAAACAATAAACAGCCTCAATTAGAAATATATACTGCAGTGTTACTGCTTAGTCAGACTGCATTAAGTTTGTAATGAAATAGGCCTATAGTTTCGATAATTAAAGAAGTTATCCAGTCTGCATAACTCCCGTCATTGAAGTGCTTGAAAACCCGCAACCCACTATTATTTAATTTTGCCTTTGTTGGCACAGAAAATTTTGTCCGATGACTGGAGACAAGTTGTATCAAGTATTGTCTGTGTGTCTCATCCTTATTACATCATTGTAAGAATGGATCAGAGCCACTCCACGTTCTGCGCAGTCATTGACGACCATCAACAGTTTGATGTTTGACATTTGCCTTCATCGACTGGAAAGTAGGGTCCAGTGGTCAGGGAGTAGAAGCCTTTGATAGGAAGGCTGTGGGTTGTTCTTGACCCTGGATGGTAAGAATCTCAAGCAGTTTTAAAGATCTCCTTGTGACATACGCTTCCAGTGCAGTCTGGTGGTCGAAGGATTTCCTGTCCAGACGCTACAAGGATAGCGGATTACCGGGATTAGGTGGATGAGTAAGATTGTATTACCAGAGCAGCCTCGATGTCTTCAGTGACACGCTCATCAAAGAAAGCGCGTGGCTATAAGGTGTTCGAAGAAATATGAGATGATATCTGAAAGAGTTTATTTAAATCGACCTCAAACTGTAACTCCTTGAATCAGCAGAAATCTTCGCTAATACAACTTCCAGTGCTTGCGAACACCCGAATCAGCACGCTGTGCGGGGATTCCAGCCTTCTCCCAAATTACTAGTGTTGCTTTCGTAGCCTTACCAACTGTTAGTCCATTTTGATAATGAAACATGAAATTCCTCAAGATTGCCCCATTTTTGGGGAGTGCAGACCCAGGAATGAGTTTGTCAGGCATCCCTAACAACCAACATTGTGGCGAACTCCTGGTTGATGCCAGTTCCACCATGAGCTTTTAATGCAGAAAGTGAAAAAGTATGTGCTGTATGCACATTTTATATGCAAAGCTGGCTTCACAGAGAAACAAATACTCGAATCATGCTAATTTATCAGACAACAGAGCAATATTGAACAATCCAATTGTATATGAAACGAATTGTAATGAAAAACTTTAGTTTATAAGTTGGCATGGAAAATTTAGAAATTACCCATAATAGAACAAGCGTTTATCTATCAGAACGAACTTGAAACAAGTGTTTTATTTGTAAATAAGCTTATTATTCTTTTATTTCCTTATATACAGTTGATCATGATTTAGTAAGATGGTGCTTGGTGTTCATGGGTGCCAATTTTAATTCATAATGCAGCTATTAACGCGTCAGATGAGCAATTTTTTCAATTTCTACAAAAAGTCTCTACGTCAGTGTGTTGTCCAATGCGCTATCGCCCCCTATAGTGATAGGAACCCGACAACTAATCGTCAATGCCTAGTACTTACTTTTGAATATTACCAATTTATTTATCAATATGGCATCGATTATGCCACGCGTCATGTTATGTCATGTCACGTAGCCATCGTCATCGTCGCTTCGCGAATGTTAGCTGAATGAATGGACCCTCACTGCCCAGTCTTTTCTGTCGCGTGCTGCGTTCATTAAACCAGTGCCCGGTCTAGTTCAGGACGTTGTCGATTCATGATATCCTCGGCCTTCGTCGCGACCATTATTCAAAGCTTAGACACTGAAGCATCCTTTGAACATTCAATGCAATTTATGCAGAATCCTATTACAATCTATTGCGATCTGATTACTCAAACATCGGCGCGTAAAAAAACAATAACTTCCACAAAAACATAAACATCAGTAAATAAATAAGTAGAAAAATTCCTTTAAAGCTTCTAACAATCCATTACTGTCACAAATTCCGTAGCGCAAACAATTTTTATTTAGGTCAAATCTGTTCAGTGGTGTATTAATGGCAAGGGCCTCCCACCCAACGGAATTTTTTATTTTTTTATTTTAACGAAACACAAAGTTAGTGAAATATTGCGTGTTGAACGCCAATCAATGACATTAATATGTTGCTCTTAATACACTCAAACATTTTCTGGACTTGATAGCTGCAAAATCTTCGAGAACTTAAAAAACTGGCGACGTCTACTTCATTCTGGCTGATGAAACTACTGTGGAATGCTGCATTCAATCTCTCGTTCATCAGAAACTGCTGAGGTATCAGTGCCTCTCAAACAAACAGCTATAAACTCAATAGAAATTTCAGCTATTGTTGCTCGTTTCTCTCGAAATCTCCTAAACTGATATCCGCCTAGTTTATGTCGCTTCATTTCAATGAGGGCAAGCGATACGTAAACAATTAAAAATACAATATAACTAAAATTCTAAGTTGAAATAGACAACTTACATTATACACCACACCATTAAGAGCATTGCTTGATAATTCGCTGAGATATCATTTCTATGCTGATGATACTCAAATTTACATTTCATTTGACAGTCTGTCATGTGACTCATCTGTAGGCCCTACAGCTGTTGTCTGCTATCTTTGATGAGGTACAGTCCTGGATGGCATCCAATAAACTCCTCCTTAACCCATCAAAGACTGAATTTCTGCTACTGGGCACTCCACAGCAACTTAAAAAAGTTGATGGGCTTAAGTCATAGAAACTGGGTGACTCAACTGTTCACTTGGCCGATGCTGCACGTAACTTAGGTGTTGTGTTTAATTCTACCATGTCTCTCAGTGGCCATGTAAACAATATTTGTAAGTCATTCTATATGTTCATTAGTGACATACGCAGAATTAAGCTTTATGTGCCAATGTCTGCAAGAATATCTCTGGCAAATGCATTGGTTTCCAGTCGCCTAGATTATTGTAATTCACTTCTAACTGGTATCAATAAGTCTAACATGCTTAAACTGTAAACTCTCTTACTAGAGCCATAACTAATACATCCAAATATGAACATATTAACCCCTGTGCTAAAATCTTTGCATTGGCTTCCTGTTCAGCAGAGAATTCGTTTCAAACTGGGGCTCATAGTATATAAAACTGTAAGCTCTGGCCAACCACAATATTTAAAATCAGTTCTTATTCCCCAGACTTATCATTATTCAATGAGGTCATCTGATCATCTTTGTCTGATCATACCAAAATCAAGAACTGTTCTTGGCCAACGAGCTTTTTCAGTATCTGGACCTACGTTTTGGAACTCTCTTCCTGTGCCTGTACTCTGTGCTCAGTCGCTTGGGTCATTTCGTTCTCAGCTGAAAACTTACTTCTTTCAAATTGCTTATCCACAGTAGGCTGTCTCTCTGTCTCTTACGGACTGATCTTTTGGATGTTGACCTGATTACGGGCTTGGTTTTGGTGTGCCATCGGTTGATACCTTGTGCATTAGACACCGGCGCAATAGAGGTTGCTGATTACATTACATTATCATAAATACGTTTATGAAAACGCATTAGGCCTATCATAAATACGAAAACCAATCAGCTAATGCTTCATTAGTAAAACTGTTATCGATAAGGGTTGCTAAGTGGGCGGTTATTCTAGTAGGCCTAGTTATGTTAGGGAGGAGATTATGGGTGGACAATGGACATACCATAAAAAAGCGCTAGCTCCAGGATGATCTTCAACCCTTAACAAGTCAATATTAAAGTCGCCCATTAAAATTACATGTTTATTAGGGTGTTTTTAAGGTACATGTGAAATTTTCAACTCAAATATTTTTTATCGGCCAGGTCAATTTATCATGCCAATTGATGTATAAGCTCCATATCCGAAATTATAGCCTCATAGGTGAGCATTTAGGACTTGCTCAAGGCGATCGAAATTGTAGGAACCCGGTTGCATTATGATTATACGCATTCTATACACGATTTCAATACATGGCAGCCTTAGACCCCTTCTTAGTGGCCGGTTCCCAACTAATAAACATTCATGATGATGATGTAACTGATCTCTTGTTGATTATGTCACTGACCTCATGTTGCAAATGGCGGCTATTGGTGGTTTTCATTAATGCATCATATCGCAGGTGAGATGGCAAAATTGACTAGAACAAGGGCTGAGATTTGGTTGATAGGCAGTACTGAAGATCACTTCGGTTATGCGAAACTACATACACGAGTAGAGGTTCTCAAGGTGCTATTCAATTTCCATTCACTAAGAAATCAGAGTGTGGATGACAGCGTGAAAGAAACGGTAGCTATGGTACTTCCAATTTGGGAAAGAGCACGGATTCCAACGAGGGCTAAGAATCATGTTTGGAATCAGCTACGACATCTTCATTAGGAATGGCAAAACCTCAAAAAATATTTGGAGGAAATCAGAAACTGAAGAGGGAAAACTGGATTCTTTCAAGGATTCCATGCAGTACCTCGTTGACATTGCGCATAAAGATGTCATGCCAATAATTAAGATAGAAGAGGTTCGGCAGTTTTTGAAAGCACGGTGTGAGAAAGGACGCCGTGGTTCCATAGCAGGCATTGATTTAAAACTTGCAAAGCAAGAAGAGAGCACTGGCAAGATCAGCAGCACTTGCAGAACGAAAGGAGCGTTATTCGTGCTAGCACAGCTGTAGCTACGGAGGTTTCTCTGTTGGAAAAGTCATCTAAGGAAGAGGCGTCATTAGATAGCTCAGAAAAGAGCCAGAACCTTCGACGTCTGCTTGGCCACCAAAGCAACGAATGGGAACAATCTCTGTAGTTACTCCTGATGTTGCGGCAGCTCTAGATCGCACCAAACCAGCAGCAGGAAGGTCTCAAATTTTTTTTGCAGCATCCAATCTATAATTATGCAGCACCAGCTGGTGAGCTGATTATCAGTCTTTCAGCGATCCATCGAACTAGGAAAGATAACCGTGCAGCCCAAGGAACAGAGAATAGCGAATCCTTCGATCCGAAGACTCCTCTTACTCTTCACTGGGAAGGCAAGATCATGCCAGATGTTACAGGGACAGGACGAAGGTGTGTTGATCGCCTTCCAATAATGGTATCTGGCAAGGATGTGACCAAGCTATTAGCCATCCCCAAACTCCAGCCTGGGACAGATGCATGTTTGGCCGAGATCAGACGTTGGGGATTGGAAGACAGAATCGTGGCCATTTGTTTTGAGACAACGGCAAGTAAAACGGGTTGTAAGGGCGGCGTATGCATCAAGCTGGAAACATTTGCATAGCAGCAACTGAGTTCTGAATATCACAGAGACGACTACAAAGAGCTACTAGAGCTAACAGTCCACCAAAAGGAATAAAGTTCAGGTACCCAGGGCATTTCACCGCTCGCGTTTAATGGCACGTGCGATCTATGCGATCAAAATGTGGCTTTTCAGAGATCAATTTCCCATTCAACAACGCCAGAGTACAGAGAGGTCATCTCGACGATGCAACTCTCAAAGGTGTGGAATCATTTACTTCGAGTGTCACTTTTTGTGACAACAACTTGCGTGAAGTACTGGTTCACCTGCACCTCGCCCAATGAAGCCCAAAGAACGATCTGGAATTCTTGAAGGCAATTCATACTTACCAAGACATGGAAGTCTCACAGGTCGCCCTAACAGCATTTTCCCGACAACTTTGGTACCTATTTGTAAGGAGACCCTGGTTGGCCTCAGTCTTTTGTCGATTCAGTCACCGTCGACGAAAAGCAGCGCATGGTCTACAGCATGCGCAATGAACCTCCAAAGACTCTTCCTCCGATATATAATCCACCTACAAAAGAACTACCCGACTTCTTCACCACTTCAACCACCAAACTATTTCAGATCCTCGGATTGGATGACTCTTTTCTTGATCGTGACCCGCAACAATTGGAGTATGAACAATCATACAGTGAGGCAAAAGACATTATACCCGCCCTAAGAGTGACGAACGATTTGGCGGAGAAAGGAGTGGCTCTCGTGCAGTCCTTCAATGAAGCCCTGATCAGAAACGAGGAAGTGAAACAGTTTTGTTCTTCAAAAGGTCGAGTGCCATCGATACAAATTCCCAAAAGCACTAAAGGGAATAAGTAAATGACAAATAACTGACAGTGTTTCCTTTCATTTTGCGTTGGATCTTATGTTTAAGTGCTGAAATTTGTTTTTATCTTGAAAATTGCAATGTATCACGTTGGTCTATAAGTGATAATTCTTCCGGGGCTTTCAGAAAGTTCTAAATCTTTTCCGATGTTCATCTAATTTGGCAAATGATAATGTTTTTCAAGGTGGAACACAAAAACAAACTGGCCGATATTAATTTTGAAACTTCAGTTTTTAGACACACCTAAATTGTTTATCTTTAGCAGTTCTTATGGAATATAACTGGTCAAGTTGAAGGAGAAACGCCTCTATGTTAGAACATGGTGGTCTATAAATTGCGCCTAACATTGCGCCTATCACACCTTTTTACGGTACCTTATTCTGAAATTGATCGAGTAAAATAAACCTTCAAAGGATCTAGGAAAGAAATTGAAGGAAGATAGGTCAAGTACATGAACAGGGATGCCCTCCTTTATCAATATCCCTAAGCCAGCATCCATTGGTTCATGGATAAAATGATATCCCGCTATGTTTATAGTGTCAGCTAATTCAGCATCCAGCCAGATCTCCGTGAGGTCCATTACGGAAACAGGAATCTGGGTCAGTAAATCAACAATATCAATTACCTTATGCAGAAGGCTTCTGCAGTTCAAGTGCAGTGAAGCGGTGTGGTGAGCAAATAGTAAAGGATAAAGAATTAGGCGTAGAATAAGTACTGTTCCAAGAGAGATCAGCGAAAAATCTAACATCAGGATCAATATCATCATTATTTAACAGAAAGTGGCCATCAGGGTCTTCAGGAAACACCTCAAGTTGCTTAACATTTACAGTCTTAGTATTATACTTCAATTCAGTGGTTTTTCACAAAATCGTGTCAAGAAATTTGTCCTCGTGTACCATACAATTTAAAGGAAATATTTCAGTAGGCCTAAGACATAATTATGGTACAGAGCCATGAGTCAAGAGGTGCACACAAACCATATTCTATCTCATAGCATCTATAGCGACCATGTATACTGCATTCAACTTAGATACCGCAGAAGCCTTAGATACCGCATTAATACTAAATAAACAAAAACAACAATTAACTAAATTGCCCTTGGGTATTATCGAGCTATATGTAGACAGAGAAGACATGTAAAGCAGCCGGCATCACTGCATCAAATAAACAATCAAAACAATTATGATTAACATTAGCGAAACCAGTCAACAAAAGATCAAGCTATTATAAACCTCCATATGCACAAATCTAGTATCTACCGATGAGCGCTCAGAAGGATGGACACACACACACAAAATGAGAACCATAGCGTGTTATCATCAATACATCAAGTAGGGTAATAAGGTAAACCAAACATAATAATTATATAAACATCCATAAGCATACGGCTATTCACCGGAGCACTCTCCGTTCAATAAAACATACATACATAATTTTCAAGAGTCCAATAAACAAAAACCAAACATCATTGTATATTATATGCACGAGACTAATTAACTAACTAACATCTGGGAACCTCTCAGAGATATGTACAATAGGGTGGCCCTTAGAAATGAAAGTTCAAAATAATCTTGTGGCAGCCTTCCAATCTATTCCAATTATGAAGAAAACACTATGTGCAAAAAATCGGTCCAATTGGTCAATATTTAAGGGTGACCCTGGAGCTCTCAAATTTGAATAATACAATTGGAATAATACAAGACGATCACAGGAGGAGCTCGCAGCCTGTACAAGCCAGGCAGGTAATTCTGGATACTGATTCGTCATCAAGTGATGCAGAATGAAGTGATGAAAGTGATGGAACTGAAGATGAATGTAGACCTGGGCCTTAATGTAAAGGAAAAAACCTGTGATACTAACACTAGTGGCAATGAAGCGTCTGCTGCTTAACGAGCCAGAATCAGTATTATGTCTCCTGGTATGACGTCGGCCTTGGTTGGAACCAAGATTTCGTCAAGGAATGCTATATTCGTTCTCAGCGAAGTGGTTTCCAGTCTTGGTCATGATGTGAACACTTTGAACATCAACCGAAATTCCATTAAATGAGCCAGGGCAAACAACATAACCACCAAATCGAACTGTCGAGGGTCCGAATTTTCTGCAAGAGTTCCTTTGACCGATCATTGGAACTGTAGTAGTTGAACAGTTACTGGGCATTCCAAAACTATCCTCAGGAACAGGCTCAGAAAAAGCATTTGCAGTCATCTAGTGTTTGAGAGAGTGGAATATTCAGTATCAGGTTTTCGCTTTGTATTTATATAGCGCCTCTCACAGTGCACACCAATCAGAGGCGCTCCGAGTGCGAGAGAAAAGAAAGAGGTCTGGAGACAACGAAAAGAGGCACTTGGCCCAACAGTTAATAAACAGGAACGTGTCAAAGGAGGAAGTTGGTTCCATAGCGCAGGGCCAATGAAGGCAAAGGCTTGAGTTTTAGCCATGGGCAAGCAGCAGCTTGTGCTTCGATACGTCAGGCTGTAACACAGGTCATCGCTCAGGTGCATGCTGCTTGATAGAGCAGGAACTGAATAAAGATCACCTTTTTCTGGCATGTCGCCACCATGTTATGGAACTAATTGTTGGAGCTGCATTCCAAAAACCTCCATTGGAACTTCTACTGGACCCGATAACCTTCTTTACAAGAGGTTTCAAGACCAATGGCAATTCATTGAAAACGACAAATTTCATACAAATCATCAGATCCATCGGTGGAATCTTTGGTGGCCATACACTGTTCTGACGTCCTGGAATTTACTCATAGACATCTGGCAACTGAACAGCCACGAGACAATTACAGAGAATTTCTTGAGCTCTCAGTTGTCTTTCTTGGAGATGTTCCAGTTCGCGGAATTCGGTTTCGAATGCTTGGCGCTATGCATCGGGCACGATGGATGGCAAAAGTTATCTACACGATAAAGATGTGGTCTTTTCAAGAAGACTGCTGCAGAAGAATGCAGCATTCTTGATATTGCCATCTTTTCGGTTGTTGCCTACTTGAGAGCCTGGATAACTTCGCCAACTTCACTCTCATGAGAGAACTTCTAATATACCCACATACAACAATTTCTGCTGCTACAAGCAAGAAACTATAGGGCTTCATCTATAGTATCTGTCTGAAGAGCCTATTGGGCTTGCCCTTTTTGACCCAGGAGTATCCAATGACTCTAAAAAAACTGATATTGCTGCCATGGAAGAAGTAGCTCCAGATCGTCCGCCTATAATATCCAGTGTGAAGTTAGATGCAGTTTTTGGCACCAGAGGCCTCGAAAAGTTCTGCACAACTAACTCTAAGAAACTGTCTCAGGTGTTTGGTATGCAAGGACTGTCTGAAATTATGCTCTCAAGAGATCCTGCTCCTTGGGAAGAGGACGAAGCATTTCGAGAAGCACAGGAAGTACTCAAAGGGTACTGGCTGTCGTCAATGACAGAGCTGAACTCAGAGGGGCACACATCCAGGATTTAAATAAAAAGCTAACAAAAGATGAAGCTCAGCTACAGTTTTCCGGTTGTCAGTGAACATCGACAAAATGTTATACAATTCCAAAGGTTTTTGACACATAATGTTATTTCTATAACTGGCATGGATTGAACGCATGCCCGACAAAATTTTATTATTTTTAGTTTTTGACTGTATGCTAAGGGCCACACTAATGTACAATGTACATTAGCATAAAAGGTGAGAACAGCAATGAGTTACCGTCGACTATTTACCTCTGAGGACCACTCAGAAGGATGTAAATAAAGACAGAAAGAGCAGCAACATGTTAACATCAATGCATGAAATAAAGTAAACAAATAAACCAAAAGAGTTAACATCCATAAAAATAATCATACTGCTTTTTGTAGCACAGGACCGCTCAGATGATATTTAGAGAGAGAGACAGGGTAGAGATATGACAAACAGAGAAAGACAAGAATAGACAACCACATGTAACATTCATAGGATCAATGTATGAAAATATAGGCTAGTAATAGAAGTCGATTATAGTTAATAGTAACCATACGCCAAAATCTATAACATCCGTAAGCATGACGCTATTTACTTCACCTTATAGGAACGTACTTGTAAAACACATTGAGCGCAACTGTAGGCCCAACAGCATGCCATAATTATCAATGCTTCAATCAAGAAAACATATAAACCAAGCATCAGATTCTGTAAGACTTCATCGCCTCAAGTATCAGAATCAAGAACCATTTTAAGTAATATAATTAAGATGAGTAAGCAACTGAGGCGACCAAGCCTCAATTATACACCTCCATTGCTTGAAAACTTTTCTGTTTCCTCGAAGTGCTCACGCTGCAAGCGCCTCCGAATAGTCATTACTGCTAGAGGCGCTTTATAACTGCCAGATACAATACAATACAAGACAATACAATATGCAAATGCTATTAACAGCAGAGGAGTGCTGAAATAGTCCTAGATGAACATGAATTGAAAACAGCAAAATGTCATCAAAGTCTGAAGTAAAGCAAATATTTAAACCAAGCATCTATAAGCATCAGTGCATCAAACCGAGCAATCAAGGATAATTGTAGATTACATTCAAAAAGTAAAACCAAACATGTACAAACAACTATATGCACAAGGCTATTAACGCCAGATGACCGCTCGGAAGGGTGAAAGGAAACATAGGGTAATAACATCAAAGTGACACCGTGTGAGGACATCCGTAGGGATAAAGAACGGAGAAACAAAGCGCTCTCCATAACTGGTCAGCGAGCTCTTTCGAGAAAAGGAAGAATAGACATTTTTTCAGGTGAATACTCTGAATACCTGGTGTGTCTCCGAATAAGAGCATCCTTAGGAGTTCTGAATGAGGAACATGGTACTCGCCGTACAGAGACAAAGAAGTCGTTCATGAGGAGGAGAATTCCTTTGTTGCGGATAAACCCTCAAGTTTCTTGACGGAGGTGACTTTCGTGAGTTTTCCATTGGCAGCATCAGAGGATAAATACAGCTCCATTCCTTGTCCAGGCAGAGTGAATAGTTTTCTCTTTCACAAGTTTTCTGGCGCCAGCGAACACTAAAGAACACTCCGTCAAGTGTTCGTTAAAGAATATAGCGCCAGTTCCCATGAACTGCTTCAAAGATCTACGAGCAGCGAAGACTGCATTTCGGATTCTGCCAGTAGTGAAGAGAACAATCAAAGGACCTTGTTTCTCTTTCCAGAAGTTCGATGGACATAATTATTAACTGTTACGCCCAGTTGTATTGATGGAGCATGATAACTGGGCGGAATTGTGTTGTTAAGTCTGAGTTCCCTTCAAGCGGTAGATCATAGGGGCCTACGATTGTCCAGTCTTGATAGATTTTAAATTTCATCAATTATTCTTGATTTTAGAGATTCTTTTCAATTTCAAAGGCAGTTATTTTTATAGTTTGCGTTTCATAATGCTTCATTATAAGTGACTACACAGTTTGTGCAACAATGTCCTCAATCTTTGATGATAGGGACTCCATAAAGTCTTTGATAACTTTTATGTCATCAGTAACTGGCGCGAGGTTCTTTGAGAAACGTGATGTGAGTACTTCAGTAACTCTTTCATCCTGGAAACTCCCTTATTCCTTTTTTAGACATTTTGACTGTTAGTTTTTGTCCAATGGATATTTAAGGATGCAATAGATATTAGTAACTTGAATCTAGGAAGGAATTCAGATGGAGTTGAGACGTACACTTCTTTCCAGTTCGCTCCAGTACAAAGTCGACGCAGTTCTGTGATTTTACCTTGATTCTCCAGTGGAAGCGTTGTCGTCTACAGGTTGACACTTGATATTCAGTCACCGACTCAGTCCCTTGGGGGGAATGTAAGCGTTCGCTCTGAGATGGACTCCGACGGGTGAAGACGTACAGTCGACAGAGGCGTAACTCCAATTGATGAAATACATCAATACGAGGAGCATAACTCTACTAAATAATTGTAGTAATGCTCCTCCTTACTTTATACAAGTATTAATCCCGTAAATATTTTGCTATTGAATTTTAAAGACGAAAACTCGACATTCGCTCCAATATGGATCGTTGTGTACCAATAGCAGCCGACCATTCACCTGATCGAAAGCCATTCTCTCCGGACGATGCATCCCTTCTTTCTTCCTTGGAATGATTTCTCTCTTTAACTCCAAGCCGGAACTGAGCAACAGAACTCGACTGTTGTCACGATCGACGACGAATATCGATCCATTGGGATCGATGGCCAGATAGATTGGAACGAAGAGACGATCAGAGGTCGATCCACGCTGTCCACCGAAGGACATCCGGATGTCTCCACTGGCATCCACCACACACACTCGGTGTAGCTGATCTTCCCCTTCTCCGTGAGTCATCAGATATCGCCCGTTGATCAGTTTTATGGCGTGTCGTGGGTGAGCAAATCCTGCACTTGTTGATAAGTTTATTTCGCGAACACTCTGCCCATCTGGTGTGTATTCGGCTATTTTAAACCCTTCGTAGTCAGCCATTAGGACATTGCAATCGTAGGTAACGGATAGACACCCGTAGCTCATTCCTGTTGTCCAAACTTTCAGCAATTTTCCACTTCGATTGACTCTAATCATTTCCTTTCGAACATTGACATCAGCAAAGTCCATGACGTAGAGGCATTTGTTTACGATGCAGTATCCCAAGTCCCACGGATTTTTTAAAGGATCCAGTATCCAGCTACAGGTCAAACTGAGACTTATTAAAGTCGTACACCTCAATGAGCTTTGTATGGAAGGTCGTGATGAACAGTTCACTGTCTGCTATGGCAAGTCCAGAGATTCCTTTCTTGAATTTTTCGGGCGATTCGGTTCTGAATGTCTTTGCTAAGACAGGATCCACCTTGTACTCAATTTTGTTCTCTGAAAATTAAATTGTGGCAGCATTCAACTCAAGATGCCCTGAGAACGGGCATAAACTGCACAATTTGTAAGCATCCTTGACCAATAGGTCTCTAGAACTAAGATTTAGATTGATCAGCTGCGCAACATAGAATTTATTTTGTTGTTTGCCAAAGTATCTTTAACCGTTCTTGAGGGAATCGCAAAATGACCAGACGCATATATATAATATATGTGTGTATGTATGTATGTATAAGCATTTGTTATAGCGCCCCTTCAAGATTTCTGCGCAGGGCGCTCCCGACTACAGCGGGGAGCATATTACGAAAGTACACATGGAAATTGATCCAAGGGAATCTTGCAACCAATCAGAAGTCGCCATTTCAGTAATAGTATTCACTGCGTGATGAATATTCATTACGGCTATGCGCGCTGCTTAAATCGATAAACAGTAAACTTCAGTTCGTAATAATATTTTGAACTTAAATTGTTAAATTCCAAACTGACAGATTACATTAAAGCATTGCCTGCAGATTACACATAATTTTATAGGTTATCGAAATCCACTGGCGACTACTCCGACGTGGAAAGTAATAATTAAAAAGCGATCGTTCATGTTAGTCTCCGTAGACCTGCTATGGATGACAAGTAGGCTAATCCGTGATATGGAAGCGTTATTTCGCGTTTATTAGGCCCTATAGGAAAGGGTTTATCCAACTTCTACTTTCTCAATATTATTTTCATCAATCCAGCTTCTATTTAATGAGTAATAATTTTTCATCAATCCCACTTCTATTTAAGCAAATATCATTGGTAGGCCTACTTGTTTTTTATTCACCGCCAGATTTTTATTCTGTTTAAGAATTATTTTCCATCAATCCAACTTCTACTTTGACAAGAATCCTTTTAATCAATCCAGCTTCTATTTAGGCCTAAGCAAGAATTCGTTTAATCAATCCAGCTTCTATTTAAGCAGAAATTATTTGTCATCAATAAAACTTCTATTTAATTAAGAATTATTTTTCATCAATCCAGCTTCTATTTAAGCAAGATGATTTTCATCAATCCCACTTCTATTTAAGCGACAATTATTTTCATCAATCCAACTTCTAGTTTAGCAGGAATTATTTTCATTAATAGAACTTCTATTTAAGGAAGAATTCTTTATATCAGCCCAACTTCTATATAAGCCACGTGAATTGCCTAAGGTCGAAGGTGACTCTACCGTGTGCACGTGATCCTTCGCACTATCTTATGTCTGGCTAGACCGCTAGCAGCTAGAGACAGATGCAGCATGAATATTCATTAGGCAAATTCACGCTCATCGTCTGATTGGTTGCGAGATTCCTTTGGATCAATTTCCATGTGTACTTTCGTAATATGCCACCGGGGACACTGAATCGTAGTTTCACGCCGAAGCGCAAGGGCAATTGCGAGTGAAGGACTTGCCCAGGGTCCCTACGCGGTGGCTTTGAGGTGGATTCGAACCCGCAACCTCCGGCTGCAAGGCACCGAACATACCCCTACACCATCGCACCTCACATATAATATGTAATATATATAATATAAATATATAATATATATTATAAATATTATTAAATATAGACTATAATTATATAGTCACATATTCTGTATGAATCTTTGGCATAGGATACTTCACATAAAGATATTCTTAACAGTTGCCATTCCCTATGTCGTAAAATATGAATATAAAAATGTGAATAATAACCTGGTAAAACTGTTTGTTCATCAGGTTGTACGCTGGTTCTACATCCTGGGCCTTGATTATCAATGGATTCGAGTAAGTAGTGATTTTCTTTACTCAAGGCATGTCGTACAACGAGAAATGCTCTAGGGTTTTGAATAGAGAAGAGATGACTAAGAAGAGCTCGACATCTATCCAGTTTTGCAGGATTCTCGAGGCGGATCCTCTCCCACTGGTCGATAGTGATCACATTTCCTTGCACTAAATAATCACTTAGACGATCCGGATCAACATCGGACAGAAATTGCGGGTACACGTTCCGTATTCGAAGTCTTACCTCATCATTTGTGAAAGAACCTGATTCATAATATAAACATTTTCAGATACGAACACTACACTTTCTCAATAATTATTTAGAAATTTCTTCTATGGAAGTTTACTGCATAATTTTTGATAATTCTACTATTAAAGTGCTGAACGTGCAAATTCAGAATAATTGGTAGTAATCAGTTATCCAACTGATTACGGTAGCCTACCTTAATATTTAGAGTAGGCGTTACCTTAAGAATATTTTTATACGATGTGATGACGATAAGATATTTCATGGCCAGGGTGCACTGATTTGATCTTCGTTTTGCCGGTGCGAAGGTGAATGGAGTGTACTATCGCGATGTGCTGCTCACTCAGCATCTGCTTCCTGCCACGAAGCTGGTGTCTGGCGGCTACTTCACATTCCAACAAAACAGTGCCCCTGCGCTCCAACAAGACAGTGCCCCTGCGCATTCAGCACGTGATACCATTGCTCTGCTGTCCCGGGTGACACCCGACTTCAAATCCCCGCAGCAGTTGCCGCCCAGCAGTCCAGACCTCAATGCAGTTGATTATCAAATATGGAGTTTACGGGAGGAGCGCGCTTATCGTTCCCGGATTCGTGACTTCGATCGCCTAAGGGTCACCTGATTGAAGGGTGGCAGTTGTTTGACCATGTGATCATCGACCGGGCCATCAAACAGTGGCGTCCACGTCTACGGTCGTTTGTCCGTGAACAAGGAGGACATTTTGAACACCAGCTGTAGCTGAACTTCACTTCTTTATGGCTCCTGTATTTTGGACATTTTCCCTTTTCAGTACTGCAGCTCAAACGTTCATAAACTTGACAAAATCACCAACATTTCCAGACGGCGTTACCATTTGGTAGTATTATGGCTACTGTTGTTGTTCTTAAAATTTCAGCTAAATGCTATAAGTTTTGACCGAGTTATGTCACTTTTTGGGGGGGTCTACTTTTCATCGGGACACAGTGTAGATTAGTCACTAAGTCTGCAGTTGACCATTAATTCAATTACTTGATCGCTATGGCTGACTGCGTGTCGTTCAGTCTACAATGCAGATTTCTGTCACATGTATCTGTCTGTATGACCGTGATACAAATGATACAGATAAGCAGGACTGTTTTATGTCTGTCGGATGGACATTTCTGTTTCGTCTTCCTTCTTACTTGCGGTCTTTTCTTCACCTTATAATTATCTGTTTTTAGTACTCACTCTCATATCGTGTACTGAAAAAAGATTGTTCTTCTACTATCATTTCAGTTATGGTGGTAGCGGTACTACGTGTACTATGTGGCTGAGCGCAGGCTATATCTCTTCGGTAGCGCGTCGGTCTTTAACTAATTCGATGAGACTCATTAACAGAATAAGAGCACGACGGTTTTCGTTTTCTGGTTATTATTCATCACCTCGTATATCAAAAACTGCATACTTGAAACAACTTATAAAAAGAGCGGCATCGTCCGTTATATATAAAACTGCTTGTTTTTAGACAACTTATAAGAAAGCGGCATCGTCCGTTACTCTCTCTTTCCGATCCGCCGAGCCCGTCTTCTCTCTCCGGCTCCCCTGCTGCGAATCTCCTCTCTTCCGCTTTTCCCTCTCTTCTCTATCGCCCCCGCCTGTCAATCAACTCTTTCGCCCCCCAACCGCGCTCTCCGGTTCGTTCCCTCTTTCCTTGCTCCCCTTTCTGCCTTCTCTCCCCTTCACCCTTTGACAGGCGTGGCCTATGCTTCCACTCCCTT